>WEIS01040590.1:2506-34346 GCA_013389965.1 Todus mexicanus
CTCCAGCACCTCAATGTCTTTCTTGTAGTGAGGGGCCCAAAACTGAACGCAGTATTCAAGGTGTGGCCTCACCAGTGCCAAGTACAAAGGGACAATTGCTTCCCTAGGCCATACTATTTCTGATGCAAGCAAGGATGCTGTTGGCCGTCTTGGACACCTGGGCACACTGGTGACTCATATTCAACCAACTGTTGACCAATAATCCCACGTCCTTTTCTGCTGGGCAGCTTTCCAGCCACTCCTCCCCAAGCCTGTAGTGTTGTATGGTGGTGTTGTGACTCAAGTGCAGGACCTGGCACTTGTCCCTGTTGAACCTCATAAAACTGGCCTTGGACCATCGACCCTGCCTGTCCAGGTCCCTCTTCAGAGCCTTCAGCTCTCCCTGTGTCCCTGCTGACAGCTATTTCTATAGCCAGCCTTTAAAGTAATTGACTTTACCAAACCTCCCTTCAGGCAATCTACTCTAATAATTCATTATCATAACCATTAGAAAATTGTTTTGAATAACTTCCTTGATATTCTTTGCTTCATTTTCTTTTCCTGTCTGTTGTGGACACAGCTAACAGCAGATCTTCCAATGAAATAATTTTCTCTTGTAACAATGATCTGCATAATGAAAGACTACTATGTTCCACACTTTCCTCAAACTTTCTCTTTCTTAAGCTGTGCAATTGTCTTTCTTTCAGCCTTTTATCAATGAAGGCTTTTTCAAGATTCTTACCTTTGTCACTTTCCTTTGGAGTTTTTCCAGCTTTTATACATATTTCTGGAAGGAACAATGTCCTATTATCTTGTCATGTTCAGCTTGTCATTCACTGTAACATTTGTAATTGCTTCTGCAGAACTGTTATATAATATTTTGGTTTGTTTTCCTCATGATTTATGCCTAAATTGAAATGTTTTTATGATTAAATCATAGTTATCTATATGCTAAATACAACCTTCAATATTTTTCTACCCACCTTTCAGGAGTTTCCTGCAAATATCTCTTATTCAACATCTGACATTGTTGAATGAATGTAATTTCTCTCTATAACAGTGGCAAATATCCTTAGAGATAAAGAAGATAAGAAAACATGAAGAAATCTTTATTTCAGTAGGATTTAGGATACTTAGTGAGGAATCTTAGCTGACTGTTACTCAACTGTTACTCATTGGTAACTAATGGGTATGACTTTGCAAAGTCACACAGCAAGCATTTTGATATAGCTAATACAATACAGAAATGGAGATTGCATTCTGACCAATTCACAATGCAACAAAGTAAATCCTGTAATAACTAAAATGCTCATTCAAGAATTTAAAATGTGATATAATAAAGTAATTCTAAAAATCTATTTTTCATGGATAAGCCACAAAAAGATTTTTTCTTTGTATATGTGAAAGGTACCACTATGACTTCTTAAGACATATTTACCAAAAAACTATTTCTAGTAATTTTTAAAGGAATTTGCAAAAAAAAAAAAAAGAAAAAAAATCCCTGAAAAAAGTGTGTATCAAACAATGTATCTGCCCTGTATGCAAATGTTTTGTTACACAGCTCCACAGTAAGGTTTTCCCATTCCATGGATGAGCTGAGGTGAATAACTTTCTGCAGGCCTATTGCTGCTGACCTGCAAGAGGAGGTGTAAATGAGCTCTTTCACTTGTAGAGTAAGCCTCAGTCTAAAGAATGTGAAAAACCGCATCTGAGCTTTCAAGAAAAGTTGCACACAAGGGACTTACTGTGAAGGAGCTGTTGAAATGTAAGGTGCTCAGACTTCTATAACAAGGCAACCACATACATTGAGACTTCAGTATGATTGATTGAGGTTTTGGTAGAGTTTTTTGTGGGTTTATTTTTTTTCTTTGCAGTGGTGATATTTTGTAGTTTGCTTTGTTTTCTGAGGCAAATGTGCAGCTGGTTTGTAGCAGGCAGGAAAGAGACAACTTGAACTGCTGACTGTTTCAGTGAGCCTGAAATTGCAAGGAACATCTCATATTTCATCTTCCCTCCACAGATCAACTGGAGAGACTTGAGAGCAGGTGTGAATCAGGTCTGGGTAAGTAGTACTATTAGTTAGTGAAAATTATGAGTCAAGTACTAATCAACGCTTTTTCTGGATGCCAACCCCATCAAATCACTCTCTCAAAGCCAGAGAAAGTGCATAAAAGTTGCATTTGGTACAGATTGATCCTACTCATGTTAATCAAGGATAATGAGAAAAGTTTCACATCAGGTTGATGTACCCTAATAGGCCAGATTTCTTGGCTGCAATGTAGTCAGAAAAGCTGTAAAAGTTTCCTGAATTTCAGTTTTTCACAGAATCTGGTATGGGTTCCTGGTGACTTTTTGCCACACAACTGTTCCTCCCAGTGGCGTAGTCAAGGATAAGTCCATAAATTAAATGAATCCATTTCCCTTGTTGTGACGGTAGAGCATACATATTTCTTTGTCCTAAGGAGGTGGACCAAAACAAGCAAACTCATTCTTGCCTCCTTGCCTTCTTTGGTTTCTCACCGTATTAGCCAGCTACTCCCTGCTTCCACTGGTTCTTGTCTTTTGTGGGGCAAGGAGAAGTTGACCTCAGTACTGGAAATTTTCTCTCTAGTTGTGTCAGGATGCAGAAGATATTTGCTTTCTGTGATCCCAGCTATAGACAGGAATGAGAGATGTCTCAGTACACTGAGATTAGGTACTAAGGGGAGTTGGAGTAAACAGATATGTCACATCAACAGTGCTTTCCTTCTTCTGAATTTTCTGTACTTTTTCATCCTAATTTAATCAAATTATATTGACTAATTCTCCTGATATGAAGTCTAATTCTTTATGGTTATGTAGGGATCAATCCAGAAAAATCACAGCTTTAGCTTTAAACATATAGACATTTTTCAAGAGTAAATTTCTCTGAGGAAACATCATCTACTTTATCCAGAAAATGAAACTCTCTCTGAAGAATAAAATGGGGCCAAAATATCTCCCTTGGATGGATACATTTAAATGGCATACTTAAAAAACTGTAGAACTGTTATGGAAACAAACTCTGTAGTATTAATTTTGATAGAGTAAATAGACACAGGGTCACAGAGGTGTTAACGTGATTTGTCATTGTAAAACAGTCACAAGTAGCTTAGATAATTGAGTACAGACACCTTGGATTGCTAATTCCCATGGTAAATAGACTGGAATATTCATGCCAAATAGTAAAAAAAAAAATAAAAAAATTGAATAGACTGTAGAGTAGGGAAAAAATTCAACAAATTCAAACCAAAGTACAAAGCGTATGGTGTTTTGAACCTGAAGAATTATAAAGCTGCCTGATTATGCAAAGCAAAGCTATTTGGGAGTCTCCTGAGTCTTTTTTTCAGAGATGTTGGTTGGAGATTCTTGATCTGGAAAGCATCTTTATGAGTGGAGAAGGATGAACTATTTCTACTGGTGATTTGTATTAATCACTCTGAAGCTGAGGTTTGTTTTCAGTCTTTTTCTCACTTTGATAAAAAGGACAAAGGAGGAAGAGGAGGAGAGGTTAGTCAGTAGCAAGGGAGGTAATTTGGGCTTACTCCTGTTTCTGGGAGCCGAAGAAGCTGTTTATTCATAGCGGATGGTCAGAGCTGCTGCGATTACCTCGGTTGCTAGCTTTGTGGATCTGGCTCAGTTCCACAGCAGAGGCTGCAACCTGGCATGTCCAGCTGGGCTCCCACTGCCTCTCCTGGAGCTGCTCCATGCAGTGAGTGTAGCCACGGGAGAAAAAAGCCCAACAAACAAAAAACAGTGAGGGAGGGAAAAAGTCTGGGAGAGTGGATGGGATGGGCATGAAAGGGGTTGAGAAGGACGTCTGAAAGGACATTGTAGAAAGGCAAGTGCTGGTCTCTTCTCACAAGTCAAGAATGATAGGACAAGAGGGAATGACCTGAAGCTCCACTGGGGGAGGTTTAGGCTGGACATTAGAAAGAATTTTTCTTTTGAAAGAGTTGTCCAGCATTGGAACAGGCTGCCCAGGGAGACAGTTGAGTCACCATCCCTTGAAGTGTTCAAAGGGCATACAGATGAGGTTCTTAGGAATGATAAAGATTAGAGTTAAAGGTTGGACTAGATGATCTTATAGGTCTTTTCCAGCCTAGGTGATACTGTGAAAGGAAGATAGTGCCAATGCAGTGGTATGTTATAGAAGGGGAAATTGGAGCATGATCCCCAGTCCTCCCCAAGGTGAATATTTCTATGGTGCTGCGGTCCTATACATGGTCATGCATTCTGGATTGTTGTCTGTACCATTTCAAGGGATGGAACACTAGCTGTGCACACTGTCTGGAGGACTCAACTATGACATTGATATTAAGAGTATAGCCATGGAAGATTTTGATCATGACATAAATTCAGAAGTAGGACTGAGGACTTTCCTTAGAAGAGTGTATTTCCCTCATCTCGGATGGGTTTTCTCTTTTAAGGTAACCTGAGGGACCAGCTGAATATATATTTTTCTAAATCACAATTGAGAAAGGTGATCTGAAGTATTAATTCATGTTACCTATGTGTTCCGTTGCTCTAGACAGATTTGGAGGCACAAAGAAACTCGACTGCACCCAGAGAACATGTTGTGTCCTTGTAGAATGCAAGGATGTGGTTCACATCTCACTTTCCACTTCTGATTATTTTGTTACCAGGATTCCCTTCTTTCTCACTTGGCTCTGAAGTGAGATCTACATGGTTGTCTTCCTATGTACACGAGTTTTCTTTCAAAGACAACCTGGGGATGTGGACAGGAAGCAATCTGTGGTGTGCTCTGGTATCTTCCCAGTCAGAGTATTCAGGGGAATAAGGGTGTGGGGTGCACCCATTCTGCGTCACCGCCATAGCCAGGGGTTCTGCATGGAAAACAGCACTGATATCACCAGGAAGAATAGATCTTGGCAGTGTACTCAGGGATATCAGCTGCCTGTGGATGACAAGAAGTGTTAAAGCAAAGCATTGTATTTCCTCTCTGCGGGAGAGGAGCACTGTGTGGCCTCAGAATACGCCACTTATTACTGCAACAACAGCCAAAGCTGTGTCCTTCTTGGATACCTTACTTTAGGCCAGAAAATGGAATTCTTCCTAAGGGACTGTATCATGTCCTCATGGCATCCTTTCTAGCAAGCATAAGGCTAAAAAGACCTGGAAAACAGCCTTACTTCAAATGCATGTTTAAATGCTATCTTAGCTAATAGAAGTTCAATATATGTGGATTTCAAGCTTAATAACTTATCAAAACTGGGGTTTCTATCATATTATAGGAAGTATCTACAAAAGAAAGGGAAAATGAAAGAACTCCACAACCTGTGATAACACAAGACCTCCTTTATCGCCATTTTTTTACAATGGTGGTATGAAAGAAAGTTGTAATAATTAATTAATGTTCATTATAATGTTCATTATAATCAAATTATACAACTTTGCTGGCTGCGTTCCATTAACATTGCACTACAGATTCTGAGGGGAAGCTGAGATGTAAACAGTGCTTTTTTACATAAACACTCAGTAAAAGTCTTGAACTTTTTTTTCCTAAAGACTCCACAGCAGCGTTTGATTGAGAACCTAAACTAAATTGTTTGAAGACTGGGTTTAACATTTTTCAGTATAGATAAACAACATACTTCAAAATAAACACTGCTACATAACATGTGCAACCTCAGGAATATACCATTTTAATCATTACCGCTGACATTGCTTACATATTCTTGGTATAACATCATTAATTGAAGTGAAATTACCTTTGATTTTAGAGATATAAATGGGCAAATTAAAATTCTTAATTTCTAGTATGCAAACAACTATGTTTCATGTGTTTTATGAACATAGAAGGTGTTATTAAATGTTGATACTGACTTCACGTCTGTTTCATGTACAAACCAAAGCTTGGGTGTATTTAATGTGCAAAACAAGTAGGTCATTTGGGGTTCTTTCTCTGTCTGAAATGTTTCATTTCTTCTTGTGTGGGTTGCTTAAAGTCCCTTGCACCTACAGGTTTCTATGGCTGCTTGCTTTCTACAACCATGTTATAACCTCAAGGCAATCATTCTCCAACAGTATGGACAGGGAGCCCCTGGTCTGTCCTGGGCAGTCTTCTTGTATGCCCGGTTCAAAGCCAGCTTGTTGCTGGTATCTAGTGCAAAGCCTGAGATGAGTCACCCATATTCTCACTCATGAAATATTTCTCAGATTAGCTGTTGCCTTAATCTAATCTAAGATTCTTCTGGCTGAAAAGATATCTGTGTATTCTTCATGTCTGGAAGAATGCAGCACTCTAATAATGTAAATGATTGTCACTGGTATATCTGGAAAAAATTATATCACAACACATCGTGACTTGTGCGTCTGTCCTCCCACTCCACTCTGCTAAAGTGGTTTTTCATGACAAGTGTTGCAAAACAGAAGCCAGTGTGAAATGTGCTTCTGAGCACAGTAACTCTGTGAAGCAGAAAGTTAGAACCAGAGAACAAAAGGTTAGTTTTCTTGGAGAAAAGATAACAACTTGAACCTCTCTCCCTCTTCACTCCCCACATTAGAAGAGGGTGCACTAGTGAGGTTAGGTCAGCACACACGTTTTAAATGAGTGATTTCTAAACAAGGACGTGACAATTATTTGTTATGATTATTTGTCAAATAATCATATCTGTATTTAATTACCATGTATGTGCCAGTGTTTGCATTTCTCAGTAGACTGAATTCAGAGAGAATAGATGGTAAATTGTGAGCTCACATTTTAATGGGCACAAAAAGTTTAACACAGTATACATTGCATTAGATGTTATAAATACAAGTGCCATATAGCCCTAATCAGTCTCACTCCTTATCTTTCATTTGCAATGTTTATGAAACACAGCAGTGAATCTTACATAGTCTCTGTGATGTGGGTTTGTCTCATTCTCAAAGCTTTTTTAATAGATAAGTTTGTCCTATTGTTTAATTACCAAATAGTGTTCTCTCTTTGTTAATACATAAATAGTTTCACTACACCATGGTCAGGCTAACATTTTCAGTATTCATCTTGTTTGTTCATTTTTCTTCCTTCTATTATTGCATATAGTCCATTCCTTCAAAAATACAGGTTTTCACCAATGACTATATTTCCAAGGTTAGTTGCCATCTTATCTGAAGTATGGCAAACTCAGGTTTTGAATATCAAAGCAAAAATCTTTCAACATTCATTTGAATAAAAATGGAGAATTTTCTTTGACATTGTTCTCCTTTTAGAAATTCTTATCTCAGGTTTCATCTGAAAGTATATTTGGGGGAAGTAAAATTGTAAGTATGCCTTTACATGACTGCTTGTTTGCCCCAGAGGTGTTTGTGCCATCATCTCTTGAAGTGCTTGATTTAAAGAGTCACTCGGGATCCAGGAAAACATAACATACGCTTGCATTATTCCAAGGCTTTGGACTGAATCCTTGGAGCATGTGCAATGCTGTCTTCCCTGCTCTGAACGAACGCTTTCCCAGCTGTGCTGGGGGTTTTAACACCCATTATGTCGTTCCTTCATGTTTTACAGGGCACAGGGAGCGGGGGAAATTTATATTGCTGTCCTGTTAGTGGTCATAGAGCATGTCTGTGACAAATAGGGAGACTCTGTGGGAGTCCCTGGATGGAGGAATGTCTCCATGGTTTAGGCTTATCTTACAGCATCATGTTTTGCTGTGGGGGTCACACTTTGGCAGACTCACTTTGCTTTCCATTGTGAGGAGTTTGGGGTGTTCGTGCTCAGCCACATCCACATACCTTTGCCTGCTTCTGTTGTCTTTAAATGAACTCATTCAAGGGATAACACTTTGGCCTCTTTGTCTCAGATTCCACTGTCTAAACCCTCTCTAGCTGAGGGCTAGACAGCTGTGCCACCCATGAGGCCCATATGCATGTGACTTCTCACTATAATGGATAAGTGATCAGAGGCTTCAAAATAAAACACTGGGTAATGTAGCAATGGAAATAGCTAGAGGAGAAAACTAAGAGTTTTAGCATAATCCATTTTGTAACTGTGAAATCAGCAATGAACCATAAACAGGCGTGATATTTGTCATCTATAACAGCATAACATCACATTTATCATATGTTTCCCTGTTCCATTTTTGGTAAAATGAGACACAGGAACTATCCCATATGTTCTCCTGTGCTGATCTTGCTCTAGTGTCCAAGGGAACAAAATCAGCACTGATCCTGGACCAACCAGAGTCAAGATCCTCTTGTTTACATCTTTTTTTGGCTTCTCAATTATTGTGTTTCTGATGTTAAATAGTATTGTGCAAGCTTTAAAATTGAAATTGGAAAATTTTCCAACACGGCAGTTGTCACTCTGCTGTTCCACAAAGTGAATTCAAACCACCTAAGGCTGAAATGAATCTAAAATCCTGTTTTCCAATCTCCTGAGCATGTGCTCTCATGAGTAGGTCATTGATCGTAAGTAAAAACCTCTCTTTGTGCTCCTCTGTGTATGCTTTGCTATCAAAGAGGGTGAGCTTTGCATTGGACCCAATTCTGTCTGAGGGAGATAGGCGTTCTAAACATATCTATTGGACTGTTTTCCTGTGGGAATTTAGATTTAAATCACCAGAGCTTAGACATACTCCCCAGTGCAAAGCACTTCGTGATCTTTTCAAAGAAAGTCCATGTTATGGTCTCAAAAGGTGTTACTGAATAATGTTAGGTGCATGAGAACAGATGATCTGAATCCTGAGACTCGTATACCTAAATTCACTTTCTGTTTGAGCTTTGATGGGAATTGTGTGGTCTGAATCCATTCAAAGCTTTGCAGAAATAATCTCCCTTTCCAGAAGGGACAAATTGATGCATAAGGCAGGAAAATGTAATGTCAAGAGCAAAAGAGAAGGGTGAAAATTGTTTTGTAGTGTTAATCAAATCACTTCAGAAGCTTCTCTGAAATATTAAAAATCATAAACTCTTATCTCTTAGGGGAAAAGGAAAGATGCGTTGTCTATTTTCATTTCTGCTCAGGATGAGTATTTTCATAGATACCACAGAATATAGTCACTGAGGTGACAGCAAGTGTTTATCAGCAAGTTACACCTGAAGATAGAACCATAGACTGAAGGTAAAACATTCTAATGTTGTAGTTCAATCAGATAGCTGCTTGTACTGTCTTGACTATATTTAAACTTCACAATTTTTGGAAATGATAGATGAATTTTCTTGAATGAATGAGTCACAGCAAAAATTGGAAATTCTATTACTTACTCTATTGTGGGATAAGAAAGAATCACAAATTGTTGGATAGTTAGATTATAAAAATTACAAACTAATTAAGGCAAATGACCTCATACAAATAAATATATAATTCCATAAAAGAATTTAATTTCTCAAAGCTGAACTTTATTATGAGTCAAATCATTTAAAAAAAAATTTGAACAGAAAAATATTAGTCATATCTGAAAACACAGAAGAAAACTTTACTGGATTTCTCAGAAACCACAGTCTGGAAAAAAAAAGTCTAGGCTGCTCAAAAAATCCAACTCATAACCATAAAAGCCTGATGTAGAAAGGAAATGGAATTATGTAAGTTGAATTTTGTAGCAATGGTTATTAATGAAGAGTCAGTAAATGGAGACAATATTTTTTTTTTTTTTTGGTGAAGCATATACCTGGATTGAAACATAAAGCATACTATTGAAGCGCAAAAATGAAAACAAAAGTTTTAGCACAGCAAAATAAAGTAGAACTCCGAGAAATTTTCATACAGTATGTAAGAAATGAGGAAAATTAGAATATTAATATTGGATTGAATTAAAATGCAGAAAATTTGGAAGTGTTAATTCTATTGTTAATTATCTTTAGGATAAAAGAATAAGATTATATCACATAATGCTATATCTGTGCTTGCTTTTCCACTAGAATCTTAGCAGGATGTCATAAGGTAGTTACTAAATTTTAGGTATTTTTAAATTACTGGCCCAAATAAACTGTGTCTAAGAGATTTAAAAGATATAGCTCGGGAACTGTCTCATTTATTCATATTTATTTTCAGTAAACCAGGGAACACTGAGAAAAATCCAAACTAAGCTAATTTAAAGCCAAGTTTGAGATATGAAAAAATCTGAATCATTCACAGACCTGTCATCATAACTTTGATAAATGATGGTAATTAATCAATAAAGAATTGGGGTAGGGGAAGTAAAATTAACAATAGTCACCATGGGCTTTTATATCTATTTATTTTAACATTGTATAATTACTTTGGTCAACAGACAGACTATTGATGACATAATACTTTGAATGTTCTGTTAAATACTTGAATTATTATACCATTGTGGTTTCATTTAGGAAACTAGAGTGTTACAAACGATATATTTTAAATGGGTTAAATCCTGACTAAATGTGAATGCAAATTGAGATTTATTACTGGCATAGAAGGGGAGATCATGTCAAAATGTGGGTTGCTTTTTTTTAACGTTTCTTGGTCGCAGGCTTTAAAAAAAATATCATAAATGACTTGCAAGAAACATAAAGTTATCACTGATTTTAGTTGCATATGATTCCAAGTTTAAGTGAGAGATAAAGTAGCTGACTGGAGTTATGTGGATCACCTTGTAGATGAGATCCAACCTATAGCATGCAACTCTGCTTTATGGCCAAAGGAGAGACATACAGGAAAATAGAAAGGAGGTCATAGTTACAATATTGGTGACTTTTAGGAGGAGCAAAGACTAAATTGACTTGGTCATAGTGGATAAGCACAGCCAGTTCACTGTAAAGCCTTGAAGCTTTTCTCTGACTGAAGCTATTAATGCAATCTTTATCTTCTATATACAAAGCTAAGTATTAAGAAGGAGTAAGTACATGATGCACAGCTTAGTATTTCATGCTTCAGCACTCCTCTTAGATATTCAGATGTAGTACATGTAATTTAAGGAAGATACTGAAATTTTGCATGAAGTTCCAAAAAAAAAATAAATTTAGAGAGTAATTAATTGTTTGAAAAGTTCTGCTTTCTAGTGAAAGATTGAAAAAGTGTTTATTAAGGAACTAGAGACCTGTGAGTCTGAGCTTGGTGACAGGAAAGGTGATGGAATAGAACAGGTTGAGTGCCATTGTGCACCGTATACAGAAAAAACAGATAATCAGGCCCAGTCAGCATGAGTTTATGAAAGGCAGGTCCTGCTTGACCAACCTGATCTCCTTCTATGACAAGGTGGCCTGCTTAGTGGATCAGGGAAAGGCTGTGGATGTTGTCTACCTGGGCTTCAGCAAAGACTTTGACATTGTTTCCCACAGCATCCTTCTGGAGAAACTGGCTGCTGTCCTGAGTTCAGCTGGGCTGGGACTGATTCTTACATCCAGCTGCTGGCCTCATCAGCTAGGAAGGGGCTGCAGCTGGGCAGGGCCCCAGTTACAGTCAACAACCCAACCAGCCAATGGGACATTTGGTACTATGTGAGTCATGCCCCCTATATAATGGCAGAGCTGGGATGGTTTTGGGCTTGTTTGCAACCAGCTCCAGAGTAGGGTTTGAGTCTGTGACCAGTGCAGGGACAGATCTGTGTTTTGGGTGGAACTATGTCTTGTGGCCCCTATTACCTTCTTTGCATCTTATTTTATCGGCATTACTGCTGTTTTTCTTCTCTCTTTGTGTTGGTCTATTAAACTGTCCTTATCTCAGCCTACAGAGTCTCACCATTCTCTTTTTCTTCCTAAATCTCCTTCCCAGAGCAGTGTTTGTGGAAGGGGCATGACCTACTTGCCTGCTCCCAGAGGCTGGTCACACCTCTCAGGAGATGCCTAAGCCTTATTCTGCTTCAGTCTGGATTCATCTCTGGGGTTTCCCAGAGTGGCCAAATGCCCCTGGACTGATTTGCCTTGGGAGCAAGGATCCTTCCCCCTGTGCCTGTCAGGACACCAGTGGGTTCTCCAAAGCATTGGGACCCCTGGCAACATCTCTATGTTCCATTTCTTACGGCGGCTGCCCCTGGCTCTGCAGAGGATAAGGATGGTGAGCTCTGCAGGGCTCCTTGAGACAGCATTCCCTTGATCTTCCCACTGCTATCCAGCTGAAAAAGCCTGACAGCCTCAGGCAGCTCCAGGGATTGGTGGTTCTTCTTATTTCCAGTAGCCTCATCAAGCCTTCAGTCTTACTTCCTCAGGCCCCTCCAAGTAACTCCCCTGGCTCCCCAAGGGCTTCCTTTGGGGTGTATTCGGGCCATCCCCAAGGCCAGATCTGGCAGCAGACAGCTGAAAAAAATGTTTCTGTGCAACCTCATCTATTTTGGGTGTCGAGGGTGAGTGTCTTATTTCCAGGTGTGGAGCCTGCAGGGTATGGTCTGTGGCAGCAACTGGTGGCATGACAATGTGTCGGCCATGGCTTGTCCCAGGGCTTGTCTCTTTTCTACCCTCCCACCGCATCTCACCATAGCAGGATGCTGGCTGATGCTTTGGTTTTGGCATGGGCAGTGGAGGTGATGTACTAGAAGGGAGCATTACATTCCTTCTGAGGTGACCATCATTGCTCTGATGTGTTGCTATCATATAAATACATATGATATATATATAATATATCATATTGCTATGATATAAACCAGCAATTTAACAAAATAAATGCAAGAGCAGGTTAACAAGATTGGACCGAGGTTGAACTTGGTGACCTTGAAGGTCTTTTCCAACCTAAATTTTTCTATGATTCTATAGTTAGCTTCTATGACTTGGTGAAATCAAGGCCTTGGTCAAGCTAACCAAATTAGAAACACAGCTATCTTTTCATGACAGAAGTAGACTTTCTGACTGAATGTTACTAATGGTCACTAATAAAGCTATGGGGCTTTTCAGTGATAACACAACTTGAAAATGCCTGCTAGGGTTTTTGTTAAAATTCATTATAGCTCTTTATATTATTTGAAATTCAACTGCAACTTCTCTAATGTGAAAGCTTGCAATTTTTAATTGGATTATAATTTTAATTATAAGTACTCCATAATTCTTTAAAACTGAAATTGTATATTATGCAATCTCGTTTTCCTCATGTTTATGCCTCATCCAGTTACTATGGTTTGAATATAGTTAGTCTAATCAGACAGTTTCTGATATGCCATATTTTTTCTTATGTGTGCCATATATTTGTTTTAATGACACAAAGAGTATTGGATTTAGTCTGTGAAAGAGTTTTTGAGGATTTTAAAACATTCACATTGGTACAGGGGTTGTCATTACGAAATGGTACCTAATACGTCACTTCCTCCCTATACAAAAAAATAACTATTTGTTGGCAGATGCTGATTTCTTGATTGCTGCCAACAGGACTTACTCCATGTAAAGCAATTTTAGGGCAAAAATTTGGCCTTAGATGAACTTGCCTGCAGTGGTTTTGAGCATACAACTGGCTTATAACATAGCAGACTCTTTCAAAGATGAATGTTATATCTGTATTTGGAGCTCTCTTTTAGTCTTGGTAGATAAAAAGGAATGCTCTCTCTTGGCATATGTGCACACCAGTTGCTTCAGGAATGATAGGTGACCAACATCCTAACTTATACAGTTCAGGTAAGTTCTGAAAGGTAAGTGTGATTAACCAATTTTTAAGAGACAGAGGTCTAGAGTAGCCTTTTTGGAAGGAGAGTTTACTCAAAATCTCAATCTCAGGACAAAAAACCCCACAAAACAACTGAGAAGATCTAGGAACAGAGATAACATAAAACATGAATAATGAGAAGGTGGTGAGTACTTACCAGCCCTCATATTAGGAGAATAAAGAAGTGTAATCAGGAATCAGATTTACAGACAAACAGAAGACACAGTTGTTCACATCTATCTACTTCATCTATGGAGCTCATTGCCAAGAGGTGTACAGGATGCCAAAAGCATATAAATGGCTCTAAAAGCTATTAGTACAATTATGACAAAGCTCGTGGAGTGTTATTAAATGTGGATGACAGGTTGTAATTTCTATCTCAGGATTTCCGAAAATCACAGACTGGCAGAAGCTGGAGGTAGATGTCATGGGGACTATCTCTTTATACTTACTCAATTTTTGTTTATTTTCTTGAAACAACTGCTACTGACAACGTTAGAGACAAGATTTTGGGCTTGAAAAACCTTTAGTCTCATCCTTCATAGCCAGGATTATAAAAGGCCAAACAGGACTTTTTTTCTAAGAAAAAAGTTCCTAGGCTGTACGTTATTACAGCTGTGACTTTTCACACTGAACAGTAAAACATTCACTATTGCAAGACAACTGAAAAAAAAATGAGAAGAGTAGTTCGAAGTAAAAGCCTTATCTACGACACTTCCGTTTTATCAATTCTGGTTAAACCATTAATGTTTCTTCTAAAGTAGAAGTACTTTTAGTATTATACCTCATAAAGCCTCTCATCATGTTGTAGTTGTGTTGTCAATATTGATTTATGAGCTTTGAATATATTAGTTTTAAATTTCTTGGAATGTTGCTCAAGTCTTTCATGTAGTTTGAAATGTGTCCTTTTAGTGCTTTTTAATCCACTTTAAATCATTTAATGATTTCATAATTTTATCCATCTTTAAATCATAGCATTTACCTTAGGAATTGTCTTGACAACATGTATTTCTGTACTTCGGGAGAAAAAAATATGTCTCAATACTTTAGACATCTTAAAGATAATTTACATTTTTAAGAAATTACAAATTTCACAATTAATTACTTTTTCTCAGAATGAAATACTGTTCTCTGAAAAATCACTTGCTTTTATTTCTGTATGTACACACTTCCAGTATATTCCCATCAAAGAAAATGAAACACTTTATTTCTCCGTAATGCAGCGTGTACTTTTCCTGTGGAACTGACTCATGATGTTAAAAATCTCTCTTCAGTACTGCTCCATGGGGTAGCAAATATGTGCACAGTATACACATTATTTCTAGCTATAAATAAAACTAACAGAGATGGTTCAACCAAGAGCACAAGAAAATAATAGTGATACAGACAATCAAGATGACAATGCCCAGGATGACCTGGAACAATAGATGGCAATTCCTACATAAGAATGGAGCAAACAAAATTAGCTGTAGGCTACTTTGAAGAAAGATACATCTCTGAATTGCACAGAGGATTTTCCACACTATGTTTTAAGCCGTGCTACCCCTAGTGAAAAGGAATAGAAAAAACTTTATCTCTCTCAGCTCACACTGATGGATAAATTCTACCTTGCATTCCAGTTCAAACTGTTAATTTTTAAGCACAAGCAATGAGAATTTTTATTTATTTATTTCAGTAGATCTCAAGCTCCTTTCCCAAGTGGTCTAAATTGCAACATTTAGTCAAAACCAGTACCTTTTTTTTTTTTTTTTTTTTTTTTTTAAATTCTGCTTGGCCTTATCATAGACCTCAAAAAGCATGAGTCCTAATTATTTATGCTTACAAAGCACTTTGGAAAAGGTAACTATTATATATTTTTGTATAAACATTTCTCTCTCACTTTAACTGGGTTGGAAGTAGGACAACAGGGAAGATTAAATGCCAGATTATTTTATGAAGCACTAAAATGCTTGGCTTAGCCAAAACCATGAATGAGAAAAGAGCCCAAAAGAGAAAAGTGATACAGTCAAAGACATTAATGTGCTTGTGTATCAGCTGTAGGAAAAAGTTAAATTTACCAAATGCCTTTTTATCAATTAGTTATTCTACTGTTTATTATGCTATACAGAATTTGGCAAAAGTTTACCAGTCGACTATCTAAGTAGCACTGCTGATTGCTTTTTTTTTTTTTTATCCCTGGAATTACCATGTGTATTAGTTTTCCATTAAAGGTTGCTAGAAAATGTGTCTATTTGCAGAATGAAACAGGGCTGAAGTGCAGGTACCAGTAAGAGACTGGATCCTAAGATCATCATCACTGGCAATGTCATGCATTTTTCTCTAGTTCAATGTGTGTGTGAGATTTCAGCACTCAGAAGCAACCAAAAGGAGAAAATATAGAGACCCCACACCCACTTGGACATAATGCCACCATCTCCGTAACCTTCAAGTTGCCTACATTTAGGCCTACTTAGGTCTTTTAAAAAAAAATCATTTTAAAACATTTACCTTTCATTTGTTTCCCATTCTGATCCAGTTAGTATGGGAGGCAGTGCCATATTTAAACATCTGGGATTCATCAGGTGTGTTCTTTTTAACACAGGTTCAGTGTGATCAATCCCAGATGCTGAACAACTAAAGTTACATATAAAACATTCATAGGTTTTGGCCAAAATCAGATTCAGCTTCCCATACCTTAAAAGTGGAAGTTCTTTAGATAGATATGAGTTAGATTTAAGTCATTTATTAAAAAGTTAAACCAAACCAAAAAGAAAGGAAAAAATTGGAAATGAACCCCATCTTATTCAAAGTACAATTGAGTTAGACAAGTATTTTAGCTTATATGCCATTTTAGGCCAGATTTTCGATGTTATCAGTCATGACATTTGCCCAAGACTCATAAGCTCCTTCTTTCAGTCATTTATATTTTGGTTCATGAGGGTACTTGACTCAAATTGAAATCTTTCAAGGAGACTTTGGACAATGCAGTTCAGCTTTTCCTGAGAAGTAAGACTGAGGAGGAGGGTGATATTAGCTTGTCCGTGAGAAAAATGTTCTAGAGAAGAGTTACTAGAAAGTCTTTCAAACCAAACTGGTTGATGTAGTGGCCAAGCCACTCTCCATGACACTTAAAAAGTCCTGGCAGTCAGGCGAAGTCCCTGGTGACTAGAAAAGGGAAACACTGAACACATTCTTAAAAAGGGTAGAAAAGAGCACCCTGAGAGCTATTGACCTGTAAGCCTCACCTCTGTGCCTAGGAACGTCATGGAACAAATGCTCCTAGAAGCTATGCTAAAGGACAGACAGAACTGGGAGGTGATTCAAGACGGCCAGCATGGCTTCACCAAGGGCAAGTCCTGCCTAACCAACCTAGTGGCCTTCTGTGTTGGAGTGACTACATCAGTGGACAAGGGAAGAGCTGTGGATGTTATTTCTCTGGACTTCTGTGAGGCCTTTGATTTCGTTCCCCACAACATCCTCCTCTCTAAATTGGAGAGATATGGATTTGACAGGTGGACTGCTTGGTGGATGAGGAATTGGTTGGATGGTCTCATCCAGAGGGTAGTGGTGAACTGCTATATGTCCACATAGAGATTGGTGACAAGTGGTGTCCCTCAGGGGTCTGTACTGGGACTGGTGATGTTTAATATCATCATCGATATAGTGGGATGGAGCACACCCTCAGCAGGTTTGCAGAAGGCACCAGGATGAGTAGTGCAGTTGACACAGCTGAGGGATGCGATGCTATCCAGAGGGACTTGGACGAGCTGGAAAAGTAGGCCCACGTGAACCTCATGAGGTTCAATAGTGCCAAGTGCAAGGTCCTGCACCTGGGTCAGAGCGATCCCCTGTATCAATACAGTTCAGGAGATGATGGGATTGAGAGAAGTCCTGCAGAGAATGACTTAGGGGTGGTTGTGAATGAAAAACTGAACAGGAGTCAGCAATGTGTGCTCGCAGCCCAGAAAGCCAACTGTATGTTCACCTTCATCATAAGAAATGTGGCCAACAGGTCAAGGGAGATGATTCTGCCCCTCTACTCTGCTCTGGTGAGACTCTGCCTGGAGTACTGCGTTCAGCTCCGGAGACCTCAGCACAAGAAAGACATAGATCTGTTGGAGAAAGTCCAGAGGAGGGCCACAAAAATGATCAGAGAGCTGGAACACCTCTCCTATCAAGAAAAGCTAATAGAGTTGTAGTTGTTCAGCCTGGAGAAGAGAAGTCTCTGTGGAGACCTTATTGCAGCCTTTCAATACTTTAAGTGGCCTATAAGAAAGATGGGGATAGTCTTTTTGGCAGGGCCTGTTGTGACAGGGCAGAAGGTGATGGTTTTAAACAAAAAAAAAAGGGTAATTTTTGACTAGATAAACAGAAGATATTTTTTATGACGGGGGTGGTGAAACACAGGCCCAGGTTGCTCAAAAAGGTGGTAAATGTCCCATCTCTGGAAACATTCAAGCTTATTGGACAGGGCTCTGGGCAACTTGATCTAGTTAAAAATGTCCTTGCTGCCTACAAGGAGGTTGGACTACATGACCTTTAAAGGTCCCTTCCAACCCAAACTGTTATATGGTTCTATGAAATACAATGAAATAGAACCTTGAGGTTAGGTTCAGGAGAGAGGTAATACAAAGGACTAATGTGCCAGAGAAGGGCCATTTGCCACTGCTTGAAGTTTTAGCCTGAATTTAAGATACTCAGTTACTGTTGCTTGGGGAGAATTTTTAAACTCCTCCTTATCGTATGCATGCTTGTCCTCACTCAAATGACGTCAATGCAAGTTGTCCACTGATACTGATGAACACAGATTTGTAGTGGTACTGTTCCAGTTTACAGAGATTTTAGTAGGTCTTTGATTAAGTTTTGTTTATTCCTAGTATAAAGCTGCCATATGCATAAATATAGGATGGTTACACATACTGTCAGACAGCTTAGTCATAATAACTTAGGCTAGACAATTGAATTAAGAGCCAATTGTTGATTGGAATACATAGAGCTTTGGCATTAAGTCTGAGACTTCCATATATTCATAGGCACAGAGTCACATAACGTGTATCTGGTGTAGTTCCTACTTTTCTGCTCTAAACCCAGAGCATGTTCACTAAAGAAATTCTGAGTTGAAAAAACACTGAAAGAAAAAATAGTTAGCCAGGTTATCCAAAGCAGGCTTTTTCACGAACGTCACAGTTTCAAAAGCTGTTATCTAGAGAATTTCCAATACCAGAATTAAACAGAAGTTTTGCCTTAATTGAAAGGTTATTCTAATTTTTTAATGATATCAGTGTCTAATTTCTAGTCCTGTTGAAATTGGTCACTGATTCAGTAGCCTATATAATAATTTTCATGATTGGAAAAGGCGTTGACATTCAGGAGATGAAAGGGATTCTTTATATGGGACTTCAGGTGAATGACTTTGTTTGGCTTTCAGTAACAGCTCTCTTCCCTCCTTGAATGTTTGAAATATTAGTGACAGTCTCCATTAAGATGGAATGAAAATAAGAATATAAGTTATGTGGACAAAGGTGTCTGATAAGCAAAATTTATCACCACCAGCAGCTCTGTGTAGTGTTGCTTCTAAAACCAATTCATATCATAAAATTATTGCAAGATGTAACTAATGACCATGCTTATGAATTACCTTTTCTAACACCAGCATTCCCAACTGAATCTGCTTGTGAACTGGAGTGTCATAGGACCTTATCCCTGTATTTTTTTGCAGTTCAGTGTACTTAATGTGTTTGGGAGATCATGAAAGTATGCAGGATGGACAGCGTGTCTAGTCTTGGAGAGATGATGGAAAGATCATTTTCAATAACTGTCATTGTTTCCTTTTTTCTTTCTTTTCCTTTTTGGTCTTAATTTATAGTAATATTCTCTTTTAATCTTTTACATATCTGTCTTTTTTATATATATATTATTTACAGTGTTAGGATGTAAGGTAATCCAAAAAAATCTAACTGAAATATCTTTGGATGGGGAAAGAAAAAAAAAGGTTTCTCTTCAGAAAGGCTTTTTATATAGCAAAGCATGTTGTAAATAAATTGTGTGGCATTATTTATGCTATGATATTGTCTAGAAGCTTGATTATTCAGCAGAAACCCTATTTCTAATCCTTTGCAAAGCACTTAATGACACATCGTCTGAAGATCTCTTAGGAAGACCAAGGAAGAAAACTGTAACTTTGTTCTAAAATAAGAAGTATCTTATTCAAAAGTTCTAAGAAAATCAAAGTTGTCAAGGTTTATGAGTTTATTCTCTATGATCATGCAAAACTTCTCCCTAATGATTTTGAGGGGGAGAACAAAACCAACATATTCACTATTAAGTCTTATATTCTCTTTCAGAGATGGCTCGTCTTCCGGCTGGCCTCAGCTGTCTAGTATTGACCCAAAATAGCATATGTCATCCACATTGAGAATTAACATTTCTAGGGCAGAGAATGTCCCATGATGGGAAAAGGTGGACAGTTTTCTCATATTGTCTAATTCCCAGTGTAGCCAAGAAACCTAAAAATATTTATTGTGCACCAGAGTTATGAAACCTTTTTTTCAAGGCTCTTACTCCTAAAACTGAACATAGGAATTATAGAGAAAGAGATTACCATGCTCAGACAAGGTAGATTTCCACATGACAGTATGTTTTAATAAAAAGAAAGAGATTTTCTGGTCAACGAGAAACATGAAGTAGAGGCCAATTTGCACTATATTCATTCAAGAATTAAGTTTGGGGTTTTTTTAACATAAAATACATGGACTTTGCTGCTTATTACAACATTGAAAACCGAGGACAAGCGATCATAGGTAAAAGGCAAGAATGGGACATGGAAAAGATCAAAAAAGAGAAATATTAAAGATTGATAGCACAGGGGTTGGGCATGTGGAAATATGCAAATAATAAAAAAACACTACAAGGAAGGAAAATGCCTAAAGTAATGAAAAAACTTCCATGACATTGGTTTGGCACATCAAACACTTCTGAAAATGTTTTAGATTATTTTAAGGGTTTTGAAAAAGAAATCAGGAAAAAAGAATGAATGAAAAGACTGAGCCAACCAGCTTTGAATACGGACATCTCTCTAGCACATTTTACCACATCAGATTTTACCATCTGAATCCTGAGAAATAATGTACAGATTGTATAGAAGAGAGGAAATTCAATTAGAAGAAAAAAGAAATAGGGATTGTTTTGAGTCTCTAAGTCCGGACTTCCCTCCTTTTAGTCTGATCACTTTGATGAACTGGGCTTGAATAATAAAGAAGCAACCAAATAACTTAATTAGTTCATGAAGAGTTACATCTATGTCACTGAAGTGCTTTATTAGGCTCAGCATCTCTAAGCTGAAGCTGCTCCTTGTTAGTTTAAGAAGGCTAAGAATGGAACATATGATACAATGAATAGTAAAATCTACACTGAGAAAATGAAACTTTTTTCTCTGTAATGAGTCATTTAAATATAAAGATCTTTATAATAGTTATTTGTGAAAATAACTTAGCAAAATTTAAAAACAACTTTTTAATATTACAGTATAATTCTTCAGTGATTAATTGACATGGCTAGAGAATTATATATGACAAGGATGCAGGATGAGTTACATACAGTATGCAACTCCTTCCATGCTGATGACCTCTGGAACCTTTCTCTTAAGCAGATAATACTTTACTTACTTGCAGAGAGGATAATGTGTAACCGGTTTGCTTAAGTCTGACAATTCCTAGGTTACCTATATACTCTAATGCAAGCATCTTTTGAACTCTGGATCCTAGAATGTATCAGACCATAAAGATTCAGTAATCAGATAAAGTTGGCAGCCACATTTCTTCAGACTTCATACATCAAAGACACAGAACAACAATTTGAGTTATTTTAATGTCTGTTGAATAGAACATTTTGAATCTTCAGTTGAAAATAAATGTTTCATGTCACAAGTCTGGGTCTAATCTGTCCAAAGCCACTTTTCTTTCACAGAAGAGAGGATGGATATAAAATAAACAACACATTCCAGCATAAAAACTAATTACCAAGAGGCTGATTTTGCTTCTGTTTGCACTAGTGAGAATTCATGCTTTATCTCAGTGACCTCTTTTTTAATGTAAGCACAGCCATACACAGGCAGAAGGAACTGCATCTCCTTCTTATAGTAAACACAGTCCTCGGGGCCCAGCTTGCTGTTCTTGTCTGCCTGTGAGCATTAAGCCCCATGGTAACAGGCATGGGATACATTTTACCTGCATTGGGCTGTCTCTGAGCTAAAATTTGCTTGAATTTAGTTGGCCAATCTAATTTTTTAGAATGTGGATAGAAGTAATACCACATAGTTTAGGCTCACTTTTTTCGGATGGAATGAGTCAGTCTCTGAAGAATCACAAATCAATCATTTAGATGGCAATGTTAGAATGCTGCCAAAGTCATTCTCACCATACTCTACCATTTAGTCAGTCAGGAGTTTCCAATGTCAACAGTAAACCCCATGTCACTACAGGATATGGAAAAGTGGGGAAAAATGGAGAGATGAAAAGATCAATACCTTTCAACATAAGCTGAAACTGTTCTGAATTTGAAGTTGGATCTGACCTCAATGTGAGCCTCATTTAGAGCAGCAAGTTGGCCGAGATGGCTTCTAGAGGACTCTTCTCATTTGAGTCATTCTATATTTCTACAATATTGCTGTACTGGTTTACAAATCATGAGGCTCATAGGACCAGACTATAATTGCAGTTTTCCATATAAACACAACATAGCTCAGACTACCAGGTTATAGGAAATAATTTCAACAGTAGTAGAAACATTACAGTCATAAATTCTTTATTGAAGCTACCAGTGAAACATATCAAAGATAGCTGTCTGAGACTATATGACCCCCAGAACTGTGTTGAAAAAAAAACCAACAAAAAACACCAACAAAAAGAAACCCCAAAGCCAAAACACATGGAAATGATCTCAAGAAATGTATGTCAATAAAAGGAAAAAAAAATTCAAAGAAATTTAAACATTACATTTAAATTCACAGACTTCACTCACATGAAAACACTTTACTGTAAACAATAGATACTGCTTTCTCTTTGCAAAATGTATAAGCTTTTCCTTCTGCAAAGGAACAGGGATCAAGCAAGCAAGACCTTAGCTGTTGTTGATCTCAAGTGGAAAGATCCTGATAAAATATACCTGGAGGCACAGACACAGGACTGAGAAAACAGTTCACTGATAAACACTCACCACGTTCACTTCATTAAGTAGTACCCATAAAATGTTAGGCTTGGAAAGCTTGGAAAGTCAGAATGATACCATGACACAATGCGATAACTTCAGGAACAGGCAGGAATCAGAATCCATCTCTCATGAGTTAGTTACAATGGCTGACACAGAAAAGAGAAACACATTTCCTTGTCCTTCAACTGTCTGCAATTAATAAGCAAGTGGTAGGATTGATGTCATACTGCTTTTGGCCATCTAGAAATTTCATGTCCAGTCACAGAATGAGGGGATAGGGACTTTTTACCCAATCAGTGGAGAAACTGATAGCTCTAGACACATAGAGTAGGTGCTGGTGACCATTTCCTGTCTTAGCTGCCTTAGGTAAGCATCTAAAGCTGGCTGGGATAAGTCTGGGTAAAGGGAGCTGTCTCAGAACACAAGGAAATGGACATACTTGTAAGATCATAAGCCCATCATTACCACAGTTCCTGCAAATCAAACTGGAACTATTCTCTCATATTTGCAGTTCAGTCATGCCAGTTGAATTCTGACATCTTATGTCCCACGTCTGCTTTTGGTTATACTTAAAGCAGGGGTACATATACTACAGCAGGTATACCAATGTGCAGACATACAAAAAAATCTACATCCCACTATATCCCTATTTAAATCTTATGCATGTTTTCACTATTTTTAATAAGTTCCTTAGAAATGGCCCATGAACACTCAAAGATTAATAATCTGTGTGTAAAAAGCCATGATATTGCAGTCAGTCTGAGAAAAGTAATTTAGTGAAATTATTCAAAATTTCAGCTAAAAAACTGCTTAAATTATTTACAGCATAGTGAGTGCAGTGTGTAATTCCCTTGGTTACATGGGACTACTGTATCAAAAACAAAGTCGATTTTTCTATTGCATGTATTTCTAAAATCTACAGTAATACATCATTTCAGATAAGTGACCTTTATGTTCAAAGTTGAGATTAGTTCAGGCAATTGCACCTCATTTTTACCACATATCTTGATATCTCTGAGTTTTACATTTCTGTAGTCTTCTATGAGTACATTCTTACATATTTAGTGTTTCACTAGATGAGTGACATCACTCAGTCACCAGGTGACTGAGATCAGGGTTAATAACTTCATACAGAGAAATGGGTTTATCTCTGTTAAAATCCTGAAGACTAACAGATTGCTAAGGAAACAAAACCGATTGCTTAGCATTTTCTCCCACAGCCTTTCCAGTTTTCACAGTAATAGCACACTGATCATTTTGTTTTCTTCACATATATACATGATTGGTGCACTGCTTGGATTGCTTCTGACTCAGTCTGTGTTGGAGATGAGGACAAATGTGTTTTCCTCTGTCTGTAATTGTAGCATCCAGTGAAGAATATCTGTCCTTGATGTGTTTTCTTCTTCTACAAGGGAAACGGTGGAGTATCTGAGGCGTAAAATGGCAACCAGCTATCTACGGGTACTTCAGTGAGGGGTTCCTTAACTTTGGTCTGGGAGCAGGCATCCCAGGTGCCATGGGGCCCAGGGGCCCTGGATACAAAAAGTGTGGAGGGAGTACTTTTGGTGCATCGCCGTGCTCCTCTTGGCATGACATTGGCAGTGCCAGATTGCATGCGATTTACAGCCCCAGAGTCCCTGGAGCTGGGGCTACAGACCTCCTGGCCAGTGTCCCTGGGGCTCCTCAGTCTCTGGTTCTGTGAACCCTAACACTACTGGTGTTGGGAATGGGATTTTGAGGTTGTAGTGTCATTGGGCCCCAGGGACCCTAATACAAAATGTGTGGAGTGGTCAACTTTGGCATATCACTGTACTCCCCTTGGCATGCCTCTTGCAGAGCCAGTTTCCCTGGATCTGTAGGTTCTCTGCTTTTCTGAACCCTAACCCTAATGGTGTTGGGAATGGGATTTTGAGGTTGGGGTGCCATGGGGCAGCAGATCTTTAAGTACAAATAGTGAAAATTTAGCTTAAGAGCTGCACAACTGTTAGCTGGATTTATTTAAATTGTGTCAGACTAAGGCAGTAAAACCAAACTGGACTTTTGATCCTCATACTTAAGCTAAGTCAGTAGAATGAGTTGGGAAGAGAAATAAATCATGATTGCTTTCGATGGGTCACGATTTCTGAAAAAGAGAGGCTGAAAAAGTCTCTTTTCAATGTGTGCACTATGCTCTGAGCTGACTGGCAGCATTCCTATTGAAAGGACAAAGTAAATTATGATGCAGTTCAATTAATTCATTGTCTGCTTTTCATGCTACAACCACTTGTCACTTGCCAGGATGCTGGCTTTGAGCAATGATTGATTTCCAGTGCTCTAGGCTAAGCAGAGATCACACGGCTTTAGTTCTTGGACTGCTTCAGCAATGATTTTGGTTTTGTTGTTATTCTACCATGAGGAGCGAATAATGAGAAGATGCCAACTAGCAGAAAGACAATTTCAGCTGCTCTACAAGAAGTCAAGGAGCAGAGGATACATTGTATAATTATTTTTGTTGAGACACAACTCATTCAATTTGCCACTACAGTGAGTGCTCATTCCTTTGACTGAATCAAAATCCACCGCCTTTGGTCATAGAAAACCTGTTTTTGTGGCACTGTTGCCAAATGATCTAGACAACTCCGTGTACTTACTCATAAGTGTTTTTTTGATATGGTCACAACTTCTATGTCCCTTTGGGCAATGAATGCTTTCATGGTGACACTGTGTATTCTCACTGCTAACACTGGACAGTATACCTCTTGTTCATGTCTACACATCTCTCATACGCTACACAATGTTATTCTTGCAGCGAGCTAAATATAAAACAAAAAAATCAGTAACACTGGAAGGCAAAGCAACGATGATGTGGAATTCAGGTAGAAAAAAAAAAAAGAATAGTCTTCAATATTTCTTTTAAAAGCTGATGATATTCTCATGCTGATTGATGCAGGATCTTGGCTTGACTGTTAGATTGCATAAATATTCTGCATTAAATGAATGACTAAGTCTGCCATTCTAAGGATTTTTATCTCTAAATAAAGTGTTAAAATCCATTTTAGCATCTTTTAGCCAGTAAATTAATGTTTTATGTAACTTCCTGTTATCAGATGGCCTGTAATCTAAGGGAAGGAATCTGAGTGGAGGAAAGGCATATCTGTGAAAGAGTAAAGGGCATCTCCTGCAGGATCAGCTCCGCCTCTGGTAGAAATCAGGAGGAGCTAACAAGGATGGAGAAAGCTAGGCAGCCCCAGATCATAAGCTTCAAACTTTTTTTGCTGAAAAGAAGTAAGTTTTAAAGCTGAGCTGAATACAGACATTGTATTTAGAAAAGGTAAGGCAACTCGATTGTACTCGGTACTGTGCTGTGAAAGATGGTCCAGCAGCTGCACAATCACAGTCCATCCACTGTCTAGGGGCTGGGATGGCAATGCTAGGGACAGGCCGTGCTGTCATTAGGACCATCTTGCCAAATGAGATAGAAAACCGACCTATCAAACCCAGATCTTCAACATCGGTGTTGTTTTTAGGTTTTGGTAAGATTGGAAGACATATTACATAAAGAAATAATTTATTTTTTGAACTACTAGGAGAGATCAAAATTGCTCATTAGTATTCAAAGAAGTCATTTGAAATAAAAATGTATAATTAAGTGATTATTGTTTCCATGGACTTCAACAAATTAGAATTACATTTTCAGTTTGCTTACAATCAAGTCTAGCAATTAATATTTATCTGTAGCTCTAGTTTTTGTGCAGTATTTAAAGAGACTAGTTCACACATTATAAAACCAAAATAGTTGCAGTATATTAAATCTTTAACTTTCTTGTTTTCTTTTCTAGTCTATTTTTTTAGGGATAAGAGATGGCTTTTTATGCTTAAATGAAATGTTTCCATATAAAGCTTATTTTATATGTCTTGGAACAGAGCTGTGAATATTGAAATGTTACTGAAATATCTTAAAAACCCAATTTATTAAAAAAAAATATTTTAGTGCACAAAGATTAAAATGAGACATCCATTCAGGGTTGGGTTTTTGTGGGGTTTTTTTCTTTAATTTACAAAATATTCATGACATAAAGAGAAAATAACACAACTTTTAACTGGAAAAAAAGCAAAATTAAAAAAAAAGCTAAATCATTTTAAAGTGTGATTAATATACTTTAATAGTACTACAAATACCTGCATAGTCAAGAGCCTGTCCTTGCCAGTTAAAAGCTTAAACTCACCATCAGGAATACTGAAGATTTCACTGGTAGCTTATCGAGGTTATCCTGAATTTTATCCTCCCTGCTATGTGTCCATTTATCAATATAAAAGAACATGTGTCACACAGATTGATATTCAGATATGGTATAACCTGAATTTATGTTCTCATGTTTGTTTTGTTGATCAAATGTATTAAATATCAGAAGAAATGTTATAGACAAATAGGTGAGACATTTGAAAACAGATGTTCCTATGAACTATTTAATCAATAGACATTGGCATAACCTTGAAATAAAAACTTGACTGGTGGATAAAAAATGAGGCTTTAAGGAAACCGTGGAAATATTTAACATGGAAGAGAATCCCAGAAATTATTTTAAAATGAAGTACATGAAGTGCTTTTCTGAGTAGAGAAAGATTTTTTTCCTGGCTGGTGCAGTATGATGTCAGTCACGAGACTGACAGTGCAATTGCTCTCCCTGTGATTAACCAGCACTGAACATACACTTGACACATCTGAGATTTGTATCTGCTCAGAGAAGGATGGGGGTAATGTGAGCCTTATGTTCTCACTCTGACTGTGGACGGCTATTGGCAAGCACTGATCCTTACACGATCTCAAGCTGACATACTTCAATGCTATTAATGTGATTCATCTGTGTTTGCCTTTCATATACACTCAAACGCATCCTGAGGAAGAAAGACATTATTTTTTAAAAAGCAGAATAGGCTAGCCTGAGGGATGATCTATTTTGATAACGGACTTTCTATTTGCCATGCCGAAGAGGAAAATTATTTACTCTAACAGGCCAAAAATACTTTGCATTTCCAGCCCTTCCCAGTAAAATATTATGTTTAATGCTCTCACTGCTTTTGAAGGCATGGTCAATAAAGCTGCTGCTTGACAGGTTCTTGAGTCTTAAAGCTGCTTTTCATTGGCCAGGATCTGCAAAATAAGATAATAAATGTGTTAACAATAAAGTCTTGATGTATAATTCTTGAAATAAATGTATATTTCAAGCCATTTGAAATGACTCAATTAATACTAATTTTTAATAGTGATTTAGGCAGTTAGACACCAAATTTCATTGGGTTTTCATTGCAGTTCAGATACAGGGACCAGTTGTTTATGATTAATAAATCACACAATTCCTATTAGGCATACAGCAGTGCAGAATCCAAGGTGTCTGAAGAAGCTGATCCCCAAAGGACAGGGTAAGAGAGATTAAGAGGTCTCTAAGGAAGTGATCTTCAAAAACAGGTGGAAAAATATTGGAGTAGTCAGGGGGAAAGATGCTGCCTTGTGCTGTGACCACGAAAAATCATGAGCATAGCCTATTCTCCAGTTGCATGGTTTAATCATCAGATTACAGGCTATTCTGGATTAGAATATTGTTGGTCTTTCCTTGCAGAGTTGTTCTACTTGGTATAATTAACTAGATGTTTCACCAGGCCAGAGACACCATGATTGACTTGCGACTTTTCTGAAATGTGGAGTTCCTGAATAGATTTGGAATTCACTGTCACAGGGCCTGATCCTTTACGAATACTTTTAATTGTGTCACATTATAATTAGGTGAACAGTCCTGATTAAAGTTAAACAAGAGTGTCAACCTCTGTAGGGCTGGAGCCTGAAAGAATGAGAACAACGTTCGTTGAAATAGATACCTCTCCTTTGTTATGAACCTCAGCATTCAGAATCTAGCCAGCGCTAGTTAATTAAGTTTTTCTCAGACTTGCCTGGAAATGTTACTCAGAGGTCTGCTAGCAAAATTTGGTATAATACAACAGGATGTTTCTACTCTAGGTTCAAGTTCTCAGTGTCAAAGCAAACTGCCCATCTCTTTATGTAACAACAAATCTACATCCAGAAAAGATCTATATTTCCTTTTTTTTTTGCTTTTAGACATTGGTGAGATTAGAGAAAAATGTTGCTCACAAGCTGATATTATCTTCCTTATACAGTAGCAAATGAAAGGTAAAAAAGAAGTTTTTAATCTAGTCTATAATATCAATGTAATTGCATTTGAGTCACTGACTGTTTTTTCTCTTACAGAGACAAGAGCTCAGTCATAGCCAGGTGGACAATCTTTTAAGCTACAATTCCCCTGTGAGTAGTAAATTAATTCTATATAAATGCATGGGCATGGGAAAGATTTTCTTCCAAGACAGAAAAATATGTAAGGCATTTTTATTTCAATTAAACAATAAGTAACACACTTGTGATGACACGCTTTATGTTTGAAATGCCTGTAAAATAATCATAGTAATTAAAATATAATAGCCATCATACAGGATCTAATTTATATAAAAAATTATAGTGGTGCATTATTGTAGTCTTGTGTCCACCTGTCCTAAGCAGTTATGTAGCAGGAACCTTGCCGTGAGTTCTCTAAAGTGTAGTAAAGTATTACTAGCATAGTGAATTCTGGACAGATGTCAAACTGGACGCAGCCTCTACTGCTAAAGTGTTCCCTTTAGCACACCTCACTTGGGATGGAGCTAAGGTGAGACACTTAAACCCAAGAGTTTAGTGCTGGGAAGCACTTGCATTTCCTATGCACCAAAGCTGCTTCCAAAACAGGTGCCCAAATGTCCATGTACCTACCGAGGAACTTGGTGCCCAGGAATCCCAATGATCTGAGACTTTGAACTGACAATCAGGATACTCAGGTTTCAATGTGATGCCTTCCAGTTTTCTGTCAAGAATTAGTGCTGGGCCAGCCTCTAGACAAATGGCAGATGCTGTCCGTTAATCCTTCTCCCTTCCCTAAAGTGGAAAGAACAGGAATAAGGGGGAGACACTGAAGAACTGAAAAAGAAAACTGAAACTGCTTTAATGAAAATAATACCAATAAAATGAAATATTATGTAAAAATATTTAAAACCCCAATATTGAACGCAACCCCCTGACAGCAGTTATGTCACCGTCACCACTGATGCTGTGGAGCAGGCAAAGAGGAAGTCCCAGACTGGACTTGGCACCAGACAAGAACCAGATTCCAGAGCTGGATTCTGGAACTGGATTGAGGAATGCATGTGTTGGGATCAAAGGCAAAATGGATGGAGTCCTCCTTGGATGCCAACCATTGAAGAAGAGAACTTGAACCTCATGGTCCCTCAGCGTTATACTGAATATGATGTATGGGATGGCATCTCTCGCTGGTCAGTTTAGGGTCATCTGTCCTGCCTATGCCTCCCTGAAGGTGTGGCTTTTTGCTTGCTTTCAGGGGACTGATTGGTTAATGAAATTACTAGTCAGATCAATAAAGTGTTTTCTCCTTGCTCCATCTATAACAACTCATTTTAATGAAAATGACAGGTTTGGTGTCAGAGCAACATCACTTATCTTCTGGAAAATTTAAGGAAGCTCTTCAGGGCAGTTTAGAGTGGAAAATAAACCTGAATTTAGTCTAACCGTTATTTCTGAGGGACATAAATTCTTTATAAAGCTAGCCAATTTTTTCGGTCCAAGCATAACATGTGGTAGGCAATTCTTAAATCTACTGACACACACACTTTGTTACTTTATGCAAGTTTAAAGGTGTGCTGGTAAGTCATATTTACACTAGAACTTTTCTTCTAGAGTTCTTTGAAAATATCATGAAACCCAGGAAAACCTAAGGATCTTTCCTGTCTTCTGTGCATCTATTGCCCATTCAGTATGATGCTTGAAACACCATAGTCTTTTTCACAAAGGTTTGGGGATGTGTGTTTTTAATTCCATTGACACTCAAATCATCAGTTTGGATATCAGAATGCCACAGCTCTTTTCCATCAGAGATACTATCTTTTCCATCTGAAGTACTATTTGCTGACCTAGGCAATTCTGTAAGTGAGTATAAACCGCTTAGCGTGACGAATTATCCCATGTGCAGAATTTAGCAGCATATAAATGTGTCTGTTCTTTGTTGGTTCTTTCCTTTACCCAGCAGAATCCTCAGAGACTCATCTGTTGAGCACTCTGTCATGAAGAAGGGACTTTTTTGGAGAAACTTTTTTAAATGAATGATAGTTTGTAAGTGTCATGATAATGGGATACTGTGATACAATCAACAAATATTTTTGAAAATTCCTAAGAAAAAGCTAGTTCAGTGACTGACTTGAATAACGATTTTTAAAGCTCTTGGATCCCTGAGCTTTAATTTTGAGAATTCCCAGATGTTTACATATGTTACTGCAGGAACAGTGCTCATCCTGTATGGGAACTGGAACAGGGTCATGTGAGGTACTTCATTATCTACTAGAATGTGACCGTTCCAACTCTGACGAGGTTGGGGTTTTTTTTAAAAAAAATTAAAAACAAAACAAATGAATAACAATAAAAAAGCCAAGGCAGTCAGCAATTAGAAAATGAACCAATAAAGAGATGACGTGAGCATTTCAGTGTCTGTTACAAAGTCCCATGACAAAAAATGCAAGTATCTTTAATCTTACGTGTTTTTTGCTTACCTCTTTGCTCTAGTTTGAAGTCATAACATTGTCAGTCTTCACAAGCAGTGTCTGCTCTTGCTTTGATAACAACTACAAAATGACAAGTACAACTTTATTTCCTAATTAAGGCATAAATCTTCTTCCACCCCCTTCATGCCTGTCTAGTATAAGCATCTTCCAATTGTCTTTACCAGTCTAAGGTGCTGCAAAGCACGAAGAAGTTTCTTTTTCAACCCCTCCCTCCTTCACCCCTTTATTGAGTGAAGCTGTGCTTCAAGCATAAAGCTGAAGGCCCCACATTCTTTCCACTTATATGCACCATTAACTGCAGTTCATTCACAGAATAAATCTCTAGTTGCTTCATATTCCTTCCTCTCTTAATGGGCATTTCCAAACGCTTGTCTTTCAACAGCACTATCTTCTGCATCAGTAAAAGTGCAGGCATTCACCTTTAACTCCCTGCTTTTGCAGCATCATGGCACTTAATCACATATTAAGGAGTGCTTTGAGTGC
>WEIS01040591.1:0-16786 GCA_013389965.1 Todus mexicanus
TTTCTAATATGTGCATGTTTTAAAAATTTTAACTTGTGGGTTACCAAACAGACGGTTTGTAGGGTTTTTAATGTGTATGTTGACATATCTACATTTATACACATACAGCACAGAAATAAGGACATAGCTAGGTATCTATCTGTGTAAAAGAGAATCTTTTCCTTTCCTCTTTCCAAGACTCCATGGGTCATATGAAGCTCTGAAAGGAGGCAACACCACTGAAGCCATGGAGGACTTCACTGGAGGAGTCACAGAGTTCTATGAGATAAAGGATGCCCCTAAGGATATCTATAAAATCATGAAACATGCCATTGACAGAGGATCCCTCATGGCCAGCTCTATTGATGTGAGTCCATATAAGTTTCGCCACCTTTTGCAACTGCTCAGTTTAGCCCACATAGCAAATATCCATTTTTAGGAGATGGAGTAACCCTCTTTAGGCACCACCCATAAGCAACTAGGAAGTGCTAAAAGGGAAGCAAACATGGAAGTGGGGAAAAGTGATGTGATGATCATCAGAATCGATACGCACCCACACCCACCCTTCAGTGCCCTTGCCCAGTAAAATGAGGTTAGTGTGGGGATGCAGCAGCTCTGTTAGGACACAAATCTTCATGTCACAGCTGCTAAGTGTTCAAACATTTAGAAAATCAACACTTCGATTGCCAACATAGCCTCAGATCATCTTCATTTATTGTGGTAAACTTGAAAGTAAAAAAAAAATAAACTGTTGCAATAACTGTTACGGAGTTTGAAGTTGGAGTAAAGGCAGGAGAACAGCCAGTGCTATCAATCACTATAGATAAATATGGACATGATGAGGGAGAAGCGACCTAGGCTATCTTTCACATCTCATCTTTTTCGTATCATTTGTCTTCTCTCTCTCCACCTTACCATTCTGCATGATACTTTTCTCCTCTTCTCTGTACCAGGATCACCTCGGTTTTTCCTATGGATCTTCTCCTCGGAGTGACATTGGGGAACTGATTGCTCGAATGGTGAAGAATCAAGAAAATGCACAGATGTCTTACCCCACTGTAGACTACCAGGGGACGGATGAGAGGCCAGCCTGGGTTCGTATGTCTCCAGAACCAGTTGACTTCACAATGCTTTTATTTACAGCTAGAGAAACCTATCCCCTATGCTTTAAAATCCTCATTTGGCTTCACTGATTTAGCCCAATGCTAAAGACCTGTTCTTATAGATACTTTGACATGCATGTTGAAAGACTTTGTTGCTTTCAAACACAGCGACTGATACCTGAGGCAAAGGGCTGTTGGCTTGTGGCACAGGCTTATCATTTCTGGAATGGGAAAGGACTAGTGGATGTTGTCAAGTCACTCACTTGCAAAGGATGGAGAGAACAAGAAAATTTAAGTACTAGAATGGAGCAAGATCCTCAAGTATGTGGGGCATGGGAAAGAAAGAAAAGCAAGCACTGCACAGCTCTCACTCCAGGCACAAAAGAACTTATTTAGAGACAGAGTGCCATGTAGCTCTGCCCACAAATGGAGGGGATTCTGCTCTCAGAATGTTCCTTTTAGATTACTGCATTAAGATCCTCATTTAAAGCATCTAACAATGAAAGGAAAAACATGTCGAGTTTTACAGATGTGATGAAATATGAAGTAACTCCAGCATTTCTAAATATCCAGCAAAATAAGGAGAAGGAATATAAAACCATTTCAGAAAAATCCCATATTAGCAAACTTTACAGCTTTCAAATCTGTAGAGGAATATGTGGTTTTCTTGTCTTCTGTCAGGCAGCTGTCATGCCTTTGGGAAGCTGCATTTCCATGACGATGAAGTTATGTCTCATTTTACAGGGAAAAAACCCCAAATGAGAAAAAACACTCCTCCCCAATTACAACATCTACAACTTTTGGTTGTGCAAACTGTCTTCTGCATTTGCAGCAGAACTTGCTAATTTTTTTCCTCTTTTGACATCTGTATTTAGTCTTCCTGTGAAAGACTGAAATGGCGTCATTCATTGAGAAAGTCCAGTATGATCATCTTGTTTTGCAAACACGGCCACCCAAATCACCCTTGTTTTGGGGAGAACTTTCTCCCCAGTGACTGCCTACTGAAAGAAGGTTGTGAAACTCTTTCTGTAGTTGCTGCCCCAGCAGTCGTTGTGCTGCTGATTATTACACATTCNCCAGGATTACATCCAGGAAGGTTTTGAAAGTCTCCAGAGGAGACTCCACAACCTTTCTGGGCAGCCTGTTACAGGACTCCATCAACCTCACAGCAAAAAGAGTTTATCCGCATATTTAGATGGAACCTTGTATTCCAACTTGTGCCCATTGCCTGTTGTCCTGCCACTGTGCACCACTGAAAAGTGTCCGGCTCCATGTCCTTGAACTCACCCTTTAGATATTTATAAACATCAATGAAGTCTCTCAGCCTTCTCTTCTCCAGATCAAGTAGTCCCATCTCCCTCAACCTTTCCTCATAAGAGACATGCTCCAGTCCCTCACTCATCTTCATAGCCTTCCACTGGACTCTCTCCAGTAGTTCCCTGTCTCTCTTGAATTGGGGAGCCCAGAACTGGACACAATACTCCAGATGTGGCCTCACCAGGACAGAATAGAGAGGGAGGAGAACTTCCCTTGACCTACTGGCCACACTCTTCTTAGTGCAGCCCAGAGCAACACGTTGCTGAAGAAAGCTAAGCCCTTCCTGAATGTCAGTTGGAAAAAGTTTCAGTTGTGAGGGTTTTAATGATTGTGGAATAAAATGTACATTTCCATAATAAATTAATTAAAAAATAAACATAAAAATATGTACGTTAGTAGGAAGAGTGTATTTATTAGGGTGCTCTGTTGCCATTCTGATAAGATAGCAGCCATATGTAAAGACGGAAGCATTCTCCTGGGTGTTCATCTGCTCTGATGTTTTCGGTTAATACGCAATGACCTTACTGAGCCATACAAGAACATACTATCCCAGAACGGGCTGAATAGTTCTGCTAATAGAAAATCTAATTATTTTCATTAAGCATGCTACGTACTAGCATCTCCTGAGTGCAAAAAGCAGTAACCTACACAAAGAGAAAAAGTAAACCGCAAGATGTCCTGACTGTTGTTATTAATATTTTGCTTATTTTTTAGTTCCTGCTTCACTCTTTTCTAACCAACAGCAGTAATTCTGTGGGCACTAAGCTTGGCCGTCTTAGCAAGCTCAAATAAGAGAACATGACGAAAAATGCTGTCACCTAAACAGCATCACCCTCCCTCCAAAAGCCCTGGGTGGCAATACCTGCCTTAGAGCAGCTGGCTGAGCTTTGCATGACTCTAACAAGTTTTTATCTTGTGTCTAACAGACTATAGTGCCAATGCAGTATGAAACCCGGATGTCTTGCGGGCTCGTCAAAGGTCATGCCTACTCTGTCACAGCTGTGGAAGAGGTATGTAGAGTCTTTTTTCCTCCAGCTGTGGGGAGCTATGATCTACACTGACCTACCAGCATGCATGTCAGCAAAGCTATGAGGGGAAATAACCAAATCAAATTATCAGCTAAGGTAGCAAAATTCATATTTAAATAAATGAAATCCCTGTGGAGAAACGAGCCTACCCAAGTTTTGGCTTTCTGGGAAAAGGGACATTCCATTACTTGGGCAAAGGTGGCTGCAGCTGGTCATCTCCTGGTCTTACAACCTCACTGCACTCACCATGAACAGGCCAGGCTGGGCAATGGTCCAGGAAAGCACCATCACTGAAGGAGCTGGTATCTGCGATTTGACAGGCTCCTTTTGAACCTACTCTCATTCTGTTCTTGTCACATTCATTTTCAATCAGACAACATTTAAAGGGGAGAAAATACGTCTGGTAAGGCTGAGAAACCCTTGGGGGCAGGTGGAATGGAACGGACCTTGGAGTGACAAGTGAGTAAAATTGAGCTTCATGAGATTTGAAAAAAGTAAAAATTTGCAGCTTTATTTGCCCTTACGCAGCTTGTGCATGACTGACATTTATATATGAGGTACCTGCATTTTCTTTGCTGTTGTCCTGGTTTGGGTTAGAACAGAAATTCTATTCTATGACTTTTACTTTTCAGTTAAGTCTGTCTGAAGTTAGCAGCATGTTTACCAGACAGAGTCTGCTTCTAGCAGTGATAGCACTCCATGTTTAGAGTTAGTACCAAGGATTGGTATGTGAACCAAGGTCACTGCTAGATTTTGTGTACCACACTGGGGGGTGCAGAAAAGTAAAGGCTGCACCTTCAGGGAGGAGCAACCAGGGNCTGTCATTTTGACACATGCACTTTGAAGTTGATCATAGCTGAGTGCTTAGCTGAAGCTGTATAAAGAAAGGGTACCAAAAAAAAAAAAAAAAAAGGGAATGAAGAGAGCCCAATCGAATCTGATTTTACTGTCCAGCAAGTTCTGCAATGTTCATTTTCACAATGAGATGTGAGAGGAAAAAAAATCTTCTAAGTTACGAAGGAACTGGATGAAGCAAGATGTCAGTACATGAGTGAATATGGATAAAGCTCATCAGGTTTTACTGAAAGGAAGTTCAGCATATAGTCCAGCAGTAAGAGTCTGCAAACACTTTTTTCTTCAAGCTAAATAAAATTAACACAGTTTAGCAGATCTTTGAGAGCTGCTAAGAGGAAACGTGAAGGGAAGGCAGAGGGAAGCAGGGTATTTGGGCATGTGGTGAGGAGGGAGCATCAAGAACAGATGATAGCAAGACTCACAATGGAAAAAATATATGGATGTAGCAAGATGACTCTGACTTTCCACTCTATGAGGCTTACAGTAAAGAGTAGAGATTTTAATGAAAGCTGTATTGCAAATCATAGTCTAACTTGTTTACTCCTTTGAAGGTCAGAGGAATGGAACTTCATGAACGAAGAGGAGAAAATCCGCCTGCAGCACAAGGTCGTGGAGGATGGGGAGTTCTGGTGAGAATATCTCCTAGAGAAGCACAGGTTTTTGTCTGATATGCAACCACAGCAAAAACGAATCACACTGCACTACTTAAATCTGCTAACAGCATTGCAGTAACCCCTGTTCCCTTTCATATTCCAAATAAACCTTACCCTGCAAACCCCTCATTCTCTCACCAAGGTTTATTGAGTGGAGCAGCACAGTCCTAGTTATGTTACAATTCCACAAGCTTTCCATTGTCTTTCATATATCCTGTCCTCTCAGCCCAGTTCCTACCATTCTAGAGCTGTACATGTTGATCGACCAACCAGCAGGTCAACTGCATTAGGTAATCGTGGTGCTCCCCTTGCAAACTTGCCCTAGTAGTTGAAGTATCATTGGTCACTTTACTCCACCTCACCAGGATCTTTCAGACACCCACCTGCTGTGTAAATACACTTGGGTTCAGTTTCCCCTCAATTCTTCCAGGATATCGTTTAACGATTTTATGAGGCACTTCACAAAACTTGAGATCTGTAACCTCACACCCGATACTCTGGAAGCTGATAAACTCCAGACCTGGACCGTGTCAGTCAACGAAGGGCGCTGGGTGAGAGGCTGCTCAGCTGGAGGTTGCCGCAATTATCCAGGTGAGCAATGGGGCTGGAGAGACACAGCCTCTCTGATGGGGACTCTATTAGAACCCAAAGACAAAGTCATACCACAGCCCAATCAGTGCTCAGCCATAGGAGAAGCCTTGCTTCCTCAGTGGAAGAGGCACACAATTTCATTGCTGGAAATCTTCTGTCACTACATTTGTGACAGCACCTTGTAACCCCAAAAAGACAGGCTTGGCAAAGATAAATCATTGTTCAGACACTTCACAGTGCCACAAGTAAGATAAGAGAGATCAATTCCATTCTAACAGTTAGATTTCGCTTGGGAAATCCACTTTCTGATGGCTCTAGGTACTTTGGAATTTTGTCAGAAGACAGTTCTTCATTTGATATCCTCCTTTGTTGTGCAGTTGTTAGAACTATGTAAACCCCATAACATGTAAAAAAACCTATATACGTATTTTAACCTTTCCCTCGGGAGCCACAGGCGGGGAACTTCAAAGTTCTTCGATCAAGAGTGTCATTAGAAAACTGAAGCTTTACATTATTTGCTTTGGGTTGTTGGTGGGATTTCACAGATACATTTTGGACCAATCCCCAGTATCGCCTGAAGCTCCTGGAGGAAGATGATGATCCCGAGGATGAAGAGGTTATCTGCAGCTTCCTTGTTGCACTGATGCAGAAAAACAGGAGGAAAGAGCGTAAGCTGGGAGCCAACCTGTACACCATTGGCTTTGCTATCTACGAGGTACCAGCCCTAGACCTTTTACTTCACTCTGTTGTCACAAATCCAGACAGTGCCCATTTACCAAGACAGTGACTGAATCATTCAGCCCTATTACATGAACTGAATTTTTTACTTTGCAAGGAACTCAGGGAAAAATCGGAAGAGAAGAATGAAAATCAAGGCTTTGTAACCATTCAGACCATAGTAATCTCAGGGTTTACCCCTTCTATAGATAACACATTTTAGGCTTCTATAGTGACTTAATGCCAGAGTTTAACATATTCTTTCCCATATATTCTTCAGTCTCCCTTCTGTCCTTGCTGAAACTAAACATTTCATTGGCAGAATAATGTAAAAAAAAGGAAGCAGACTTCTACGATGCTTATGTAGCAATAAACCTCTGCCCCTGCTATTGACTTCACAAAGACAATTTACTCAGTCTCTTGCACGAATGTACTTAGTTCAGATCTTACTGTATCTCATGCAAATCCCAAGAAATCTAGAAAGGAAGAGAGAGATGGTGTAGAATATTCCTCTAACTTGGGGCATTTTAATCACTGGCTGTGTCCCCAGAAATCCATGTGAACACCCTTCTGTATGATCTCTAAACAAGCAGACTCACCTAGCAGCTCTGACTGTTTCCTCTCTTTGTTTCTCCCTAAGGTGCCCGAAGAGGTATGAGCCAAGCGGAGGCAGATTGACATCTTGGTGTATACTCACAGCTAGTCTTACTGTTGTGCCTATCTGTAACTCAGCAGGAAACCGCCAGTCACATTTGTTTTCAGGGATGTAACAGATGTGAAACTGCTAACCTTCCTGCTTTCAGTGTTTATTAGGAACAGTTTGAAAGTAATTTTTAGCTCCTTCTTACCACACTCCATTTACACTCCACCTTTTCCTCAGTCTTGCTCTTCTATTCTACACAAGACTCAGTCATGGCTTGCAAGGCGGGTCAGTGAAGCTGGAAGCAGCATCAGCCAGCACTCTGCCTTCTCACTCCATGCAGAACCACACTGAACTACTCTCAGTTCCTCCTGCAAATAATACCAGTAGCTTATAACCTGCAGCAACAGAGTTTTCTCTATAATCAGAATTTATTTGGAAAATCAACAGTATGTTCAGCCATTGAAGAAAACGTATTAAAAGTACCCAGGTTAAGTTTTTCTCAGCCTACCGGTAGCTGAATCCTTGGCATCACAAATTGTGCAAACAAGCTCACCTCAAGGCTATGTTGGAAAACACGACGATGACAGTTCCAGTGTTATCTCTGCAGTCTGCAAGTATTCTTAGCCCACAATTCTTGACTTAATGTTCATACTTGAACCAATGCAATATTTGAATATCACGTTTCTTTAGCAGATACGGAATTCATGTTTTGTCCAGGCAAGGACATGTTTCCACTGAAAGCACCTTCACCTTGCCACACTGCATTTAGGAGTTTGTGTATACCGTTCCTTGCCATGCTACCCTCCAGGGAAAGTAGCTGAACTTTGGCTACACACAATTTAGGATCCAACAAAACAGTCAGATAAAAGTGCCTGCACAGCAGAGGGCAACCAACGCTCTGCAGGTGGGCCCTGGAGCAGCCCTCAGAAGCCAACTAGATCCGGACAGTAGTGATTCAAAGGTGACAGACCCTGTGTCTGTTACCAGCTAGCATCCCTCGTAAGCTCCCTGCTTGCTACGCTGCTGCTTCATTTGTGTTTTCTGTCCCAACCATGTACTGCCTGCATGACAAGCCACTTGAGGAATGGGTAAAACTTCCTTGAAGACAAATTGACTCTTTTGTTCTGCAGATGCATGGTACTAAGCACCACTTACAAAAGGACTTTTTCCTCTACAACGCCTCCAAAGCTAGAAGTAAGACCTACATAAACATGCGAGAAATCTCTGAGCGCTTCCGGTTACCTCCCAGCGAGTACGTCATCATCCCGTCAACATACGAACCCCACCAGGAAGGGGAATTCATCCTGAGGGTCTTCTCTGAGAAAAGAAGTCTTTCAGAGTAAGTTTCAGAACCATTTATCTGGCCATAAGAGCGGACGTGAGCTCACTGGTCTGCTCTAGTCAGGTTCCTAGTTTGCTGCATCCGGCTTTTCATTTTCTTCACCTCATTAGAAACTCCAAGGTGCAAACTCATTTCCCTGAGCTTCCCTTATAGTCTAAGAGGAGCCTGGTTTGAGTGTCTTTGGAGAAGCTTACTACGTGTAGTGTAACATACCATTAGCCATTTTTAATAACAAAACGGAACCTGTTTGGGTTTTACTGCTATATGCCACTGGCTAGAATTTTGGACAGATGGATCGTTGAACAAAATCTAATTTCAGTCAGGAATGAAACACAGAAATGTGTAGTTAATTCTTTTTCATCCTGCTCTTCGATTAATTTCCTAGAGCTCAGCAAATTGCAGCCAGTGGCACTCTACTCGGGCCAAACAGCATCTGTTTTACTCCTGGTTATCAAAGTTCAGTGTTACCAAGGCTCTTTAGAGGATTAAACCAGGCAGCAGCCCTCCTGGAAGTGGTACCTGGGACACTCAGCTCAAACTGGGAAAAAGCTGCATCCAGAGCCTGTAGCAGCTGTAATCCTGGAAGCCAACCAATGCCACTGGCTGGTTGGAAAGTTCAAGTGGCTGCTTACAAACCAGTTGCAGAACCAAGCAACATTGGGAATGGTCATTTCCCCCATTTATTTACTCTCTGCTTCCTTCTAGGGAGGTTGAAGACCTGATTGAGGCAGAGCGTCCATCGGTAAGTACTGTCCCTGGCCTCCTTTGTACATGAAGAGGGGTAGGGAGAGGAGGAGCATCACATCTAGAGATACCTACAGCAGGAAACCATTTGCAACCACGTGACAGGTTGGACTAGATGATCCTTGAGGTCCCTTCCAAGCTGGTGTTTTATGATTCTACGACAGCTCCTTTAGCATAAATTCCCACAGTCTCTCCTCAAGATAATTCTGTTAACACTTGTTTTATATACACTACTTTTCCATTTGGTCAGGTCAAAATATTTTGCCAGATTTTAAATCTGTTCCTGGATGAAAGCAGCTGGATGCTAGGCAGGCAAATTTTTTGCCTCCACCAATGGAGATTATTAATTTACCAGAGGAGGCCTGGCTCTGTCCTCCAAGATACTTGGTTTGTGAAACTGGCGTTCCAACTAATACATCAAAAAATACCTTATTTTTAAATATATGCTTTCTGGAAAGGGTTCCTAATGATACTCTGATTCAAACTAGTATCCATGACAAGCTCTAACTCTTCACCCTAGAGTTTCACACATCTTTATAGGAATATACTAGAGCTAACAATACAATTTGTCTTGACAAAAAAAAAAATCAGAGGAAATGCTCTTGCATAGAATTGAGCTCCATCAAACCTTGCTCAGAAGTGTTCCCCTTTCACTTGGTGTCATAATAACAGAACATCTGTCCAGATTTGGTAGAATTGAATTGCCGCTTCAGATAACATTTATCTGCAGGCACAGAAGTCCAATCTCCACTGTACAGAGAACTGGAAAAAGAAAAGGAATAGTCAGAGCTACAGGTACATGCGTATAGATTTTATACAAGCAGACAATGCCCCAGATGAGACTGGACACTGTTTTGCTGTTGTTTCTGCAGTTTCTGTCCTTTAGTATGCAATTTCTTGGTGAGTGCATTTTCCCCTCGTTTTGGAGATCTGAAAAGTGTATGAATACACAAAATAAGTAAAAAAAAGAAAGTATGAATATAGGAATGGAAAAAAATCTGAAAGGGCAAGAGAAAAATGAAAAAGACTTGACTATCAGCTCTGCATAATCTGGGTAAAATCTGTAATTCTGTTTAAAAACTTGTTTCATTTTGTTTTGGTTTTTGTTTGATTGGTTTTAATTATTTTTTATTTTGTCTCTTTTTGTGCAGAAGAAGAAAAAGGGCAAGGTGGGTACTTGTGCAATGTGCTGAGTGCCAGCAAGGCAAAGAGCATGTGCAATGCATGCAGCAGGAGCAGGGTTCCTTAGGATCGTGATTTCTTTGCATCTGGAAACTCATCTAGTTAATGAAGGACACTGGATAAGAGCCCGTATGCAGGCAGCAAAGACTAAATTCTAACGAAAGAGCATTAGCATCCTATAACTCCCCTCACTCTAGGAGGTGGGAAAAGGTTAACAGAAACTTTTCAGCTTTATAAGTTTGATCCTCCAGGTTGCTCAAACTGCCTCTTCTTCATGCCCCTCCCCAGGCACCCTGACACCCCTTATGAGTGAAAAGCACCCCTTCTCCAGGCACATGCCCTCACATTTGCTTTCTGTTGCCTAAATACAACTACTCCTCTTTCCTGAAGCTTCTGCTCACCTAAGTCCAGGATTCTACGCAACACATTTAGGACCTTGAAAACGTCATCAGATGTTTTCATCTCAAGACAGACTGATGGCAATTAATAGTCTAGGGTAACACTTTTGCGTCTTGTAGCAGGTTTCCTTGTTTTAAAAGCACTAAACCAGAACAATTTCAGCTGAAAGCTTCAAGAATCAATGGAGAGGAAGGACTTCGCAGAATTAACAAGCTCCTTCACAAATACTCTTTTTCTGTGTAGGATTCAGATTCTGTTTGTTTGCAGTGCTACTGTCCCTCACAGAGAGGGGCAAGTTCATCAGTTTAACTGAGAACCACGAATCTGCAAGGCTTATTTTGCTAAAAAAAAATCAAATCAAACCAAAAACAGAACCCGAAACATTTAAACAGTTACTGGCTTACTGAAAAGGAAAGGTAGAAACTAGAGATTGCACTTTTTTTCCAAAAAGACGTTTGCAGCTATTTTAGCATGAGGAGAGCAGTAACTTCAGAAATTCCTCCACCTTTTCTTTTTTTTTTTTTCATAAGAAAGTAGTATTTTTTTTTTCAGTCCCAGCTTTGGCTTCTCTGGTCATTCTCTCAGGGGTGGGAGCTGTTGCTGCATGAACTTTACCACAGAATGGTTACCACCAAATATTTTCCTTTCCTCTATTTCTTGGGTAATTTCCATTTCTCTTGCTCTCTTCCTTCTTCTTCTAGCCTATCATCTTTGTTTCTGACAGAGCGAACAGCAATAAGGAGCTGGCAGGAAATGAAGATGCTGGCAAAGATGGTGAAAACACCAACGTAGATGAGAAAAAGGTTTCTGCAGCAAGTGGCAGAGGGGGAAATGGTGCTTGGTCTGGCTAGTGCAAAAGAGTGGCTGAGAGAGCACAGGAATGGGGTGAAGAAGTGTCCTAAGATACTTAACAGCTTTTCATCAAATCTCAGCATAACTCACATTTGGTTTATGTGGATCTAACGAGCATGAGCTAACAGAGACTACCCCTTCAGTTAGTTAACACCTGTGCTGGAGGATTTAGTTGCTTGAAGACATCTGGGTGCTCTTTCATACAAGGATCCCAGCTGCAAGAGATCCTTTCCCCACGAGCAGCAGAGTTCAGTCCACTCTTGCTCAGCCCCCTGAAGTGGTGCCCACATAAACTGTGCCCAAGGGCTTTAGGAGCTCCTGGCAAAGATAACTGATTATTGATCATGGGGCAGTTTAGCCTGGAGCAGAGAAGGCTGAGAGGGGATCTTATCCCTACTTATCAATATCTAAAGCAATAGGAGTCAAGAGGATGAGGCCAGACTCTTTTCAGTGGTGCCCAATGATAGGATAAGGAGCAAGAGGCACAAACTGGAACATCGGAAGTTCCACCTCAACATAAGGAAAAACTTTCTTCACTGTAAGGGTGATGGAGCCCTGGAACAGGCTGCCCAGAGACGTTGCAGAGTCTCCTTCTCTGGAGAGTTTCAAAACTCACCTGGACACGATCCTGGGCAGCCTGCTCTAGAAGACCCTGCTTTAGCCTGAGGGTTGGACTAGATGATCTTTCGAGGTTCCTTCCAACCCCTACCAGTCTGTGACTCTACAATCACAATCTCTCTCCATTACAAATTACACATCCCTATACCAGTCCCCATTGGGCAGAGGAGAAAAGGAGAAGTAAACCCAGGAGCTCTTGCACTCCTCCTCTTCTCTCTCACTACCAGAGAGGAGGAAAACAAGGCAGCAAATTTGGAGTTTCTCCCTGCAGGTGGGTGAGGGAGACAGGATACAACAACCAGACCTGCACCCTGGCTCATGGCATCTCAAAACGTGGCTTGAGCGTCTGCTTACTGGGAGCGTGTTGGTCTGCTGCATGGCTGCCAGATCACACAAGTGGCAATGTGGAAACCAATATTAACTTTCCTCTGAGACAAAAAAAAAATAAATGTGTGAGAACTAGGGCAAGAAATTGACTTGACTTTGCTACACGTAATTCCTGTAATTTAACATTGTAATGGGTGTGAAAAGTTTCCTTTTTCAGTATCAGCCTCAATTCAAGCTTGCTCTTTGCATGTGTCTGAGAAAGCTTCACTTTCATAATTTTATTCTGTCTCGTGCCACTTCTCTCCAGCAAGTCCCACCCCACATCCATCCCCATCTATTACAAAGATCTCTCAAGCCCAAGCCACTCTGGTCAGTTCATAACCTACAGAGCAGCTGTGGAGCAGATATTCCTGCTCTGCTCCAAACTTCTCCTTCGCAATGTTTTGAAACAAACAAACAAAAAAAATTGAAGATGAACATCTTTCAGTGAAAGTAATTATTTTGATCCTTCCAAGAGAATGAAGAGAGATGGGATGAAGTTAAATACTCAGCAGGTTTGCCAAGGAACACATTTAACCAAGAAAAGGGGAAAGGAACAGGAAGACTACCTGTTCCTCTGAAGTTCCTCTAAAAATCTCCAGATTCAATAAGAGGGGTCCCCCACGCAAGGGTGAGTGATCCACCCAGGCCCTTTCCCTTCCCTGCTGAGCTAAGGATGTGTCTCTTCTTTGCTTGCCTCTCTTTAGCGTCCTTCAGCAAAAGCTCGTGAGGGGAGCGAAGAGGAAAAACAGTTCAGGAATATTTTCCGACAGATTGCAGGAGATGTGAGTATGCAGCTGATCCCCACCCCTGCCATCAAAGCAACTTAGCCACGACACCACCTAAATCAACTGCTGCACGGATTCAGAGCACTGAATTTTAAAATTGCCTTTCATTTTCCCTCAGTCAGATTTCCTCCGAGATCTGAAGTCAAGCGAAATCAAATCAAACCAAACCCCAATTAAGTATACAGCTATTCTCATACGTACGGCTGAGCTATTCTCATTACCGATGAGGGAGCCTAATTTGAATTCAGGCTTTTATTTCTACACATGATATATTACTACAACATGATGTTATTTTGCAGAGCGTGTATAAACAAGCTAGAAAGGCAATGCCCTCCAGTATATGCTTAACAAGGGAAGTTAAAAGCAAGAACAGATCAAAGAACGACATAAATAAAAAGGCTGCAAATAGGTTATAGGGACTTCCATATTTTGCTTTTTGGCTTGAAATGATCGGCTGTTCTTCTAGTCGTAGTTTAATCAACACTATTTGGTAACTTCAGATCTACCTTGTAAATGCAGCCTCGAGAGATTTGGACTACTATTAGTATGAACTAGAGTGCTCTCTACCTAGAAGCATGTATGTGCCGTACTGGAAAGTGATGAAATACTTCCTACTTATAGCACATCCATCTATAAAATCACCTGCTTAATAAGGAATATTGTCATTAACAACATTCTCACCACATTTCCCTACCAGGACATGGAGATCAATGCTGAGGAACTCAGGAACGTTCTCAATAACGTCGTAAAAAAACGTGAGTTTGAGCATGTTTTTCAGTAACCCTAGACAAAGAAATCTGTGGTATAGCTTAACCCTCCACTACTGAGTTGCACTCTAGAGTTTATTCATGGTTTCAAGCTCACGAATTTCCCAGTTACACTTCTATGGACTTTGCATCTAAGACTTTAGCAAGCTGAACTTTTCATGGAGATGCTCTCTAGGAGTGATCAAGTGTTGATAATGCAGAAACTAGCAAATGTTCATTGGAAGCAGCACACAGAACAACATAGCATTTCTAGCAATCTGTGAACGCCCTTAAAAAAAACCCCAAACCATAATTCTAATGGAGACACAGACTCTTCTCCCTGTCTCGCAAACTTTAGCCTAGAGACCTTGGCCTTGCTTAGTTACCTGGAAGTTAGTTTACAGTTTTCCACAGGTTTTTATCATATATAACAGGTCAAGAAAAGCAATCTCTAATTCACAAGCAATAACATTACTTAAGGTCTTTTCAGATTTCTTTACCACTCCTCTCTTACTGGATGAAGGAAGAAGGTTTGGCTTCTCCTTTGAGTAGAGTTACACCTAAGAAGCAGCAGCACTCGCTGACTTGCATGGTCTGTTTTCACCTGGGATCATTTATTTCAGATAAGGACCTAAAGACAGAAGGATTTGAACTGGAATCCTGCCGCAGCATGATTGCTTTAATGGATGTATCCTTTTCTGGTGAAAGAGAAGTGCTCGATACCACACTAGTCCACTTGGGTTGTATTTTCCATCACTACACACACATGCCTTAGCAAGCCAAGGAAGCAGAACAGTACATTATAGTCAGCAGTCAGATAACACAGCATTCCTGGTTTGGCACACCCTAACTCCAGTCGTCTCAACATTGGTGTAGTTGGCAGATAAAAATATCCCAAAACAAAAAACTATAGACTAAGTCAGCCAGAACGACACTGCTCCTTAGCTATCAGTGGCTGGCCGGCTCAGGTACTAAAGCATGATTTTAAAAAATGCATATTTTTTTTAAACCAACTCAGCATAACTACAGTTCTTGCCAACAAACATATTTTATTTCACTCTTAAGTTTATAATTTATAAGGTTCATAAAGTTTATTATACATTCCACTGTGTTCTAAGCAGGCAACACATACAGAAATGATCTCAGAAAAAGTCTAATAAAACACATTACGAGATGACATATGGGGTTACCTCTGATACAACATCACTCAGGTTTCCTATTTGACACAACACATGATTTGTAGAGAACACAAGCAGAGTCAAACATAACCAGAACAATATTGTAGCTACAACCCGAAACCATGATGTTTGGAGCCTAACCACATTTTTCTAAATCACTTCAGCCAACATTTTGCTTAGTTCTTGATTCATTTTAAGCAAGGCAGAAAGAACTTCTCTCTAGGATAAAACTCAGTTGTCTTAAAAACGTTGGGTAAGCTTCGTATTTGAACATATTTAGAAAGAGACTACTAAAACACTCTGCTCACATATTTTATAATAGCTCCAGGAGCCAGCTTCTCTCCTGTACCAGATGTTTGCTTCTACACAAAGCACAAATGATACTTCACACTCCTCAAGCAAAATACTATACATGATGACAAAAACATTCACAAGTGTTTTACTGCACAGCTCAGCCGGCTCTTAGTGCTGAGGAGATCCTGAACACAGTTACACATTCATCCTATCACCAGTAGTTCCAGACTTAATTTTTGTTTTAAAATATTGTGGGTTTTCTTACCTGAATGTTTGCATCACAGACAGACGGCTCAGGGAAGATAAACTTCGATGAGTTTCGACATCTCTGGGACAAGATTAAAAGCTGGCAGGTATTGCCGGTATCCGCAGTGCTGCTCTTTACAAAAAACAAACACTTGTGCAGGAAAACCAAAACTCTCTACAACACCACAAAAACAACAAAAAGAAAAGCCAAAACCATTGCAAATTAGCTCCTAAAAAGAAAAGTAACGTCTCTTCTCAGCCTACTGACAGCCTAAGCAAATAGCCTGAAGCTCCATCACTCACATAAAAACCTCCCCCATGAGGATAGCACAGAGACACACAAGTTGGAGGAGGAGGATGGGAACTAGAATCAGGCCTTATAAATAGTTTAATTAGGACAATTAAGGGAGATGATTAACATCGTAAGCTCAAGTCAAAGAAGGATAGTCTCTAGGGGAGAGCTTTTTGCTTCTCATGGCGTGGATCTCAATTATTTTACTTTGTGACTGAGAGGAGCTCTGTGCTAACGACCCCGACTGCCCAGTAGCAGCAATGTAAGGCAAATGGCAAAGCCTTGGAGCGCCTGAGGCACACATCCCATATCCCACCAGTGGGGACATTCACCAGAAGGACATCCTTTTATTTCTCTTCTGTGTTTATCTTTTTCTTTTCCCAGAAAATTTTCAAGCGTTATGACACAGATCATTCGGGCACCATTAACAGCTATGAGATGCGCAACGCAGTCAACGATGCAGGTACTTCCCCCAGCGTCCAGTGCCTCATAGCTGAGGAAACTTTATTGTGTTTGATACATCAGAGGGTGAAATCAGGAACACAGAACTGCCTTTTAAAGACAGAACCCAGAAAAAATTAAATAACATATTTTTTTCCCCCCAGCGAAGTTTCTCAAATACCTGAACGACAAGCCTTGTATGACTTGCCACCCAAATAGATCTCTTCTGCTCTTTAAACTTCCCAGTGAATGATTCTCTGCTATCTGAAGGATCTCCCACTTGGGGTCCTGCTGCTCAGGGAGACCAAGGAGTGCTGGAGAAAGCTGCTCTTGTTTAAGCTGTGGGTTATTTGTGTAAGTAACAAACAAAAACCAGTAGAAAACCTTCTACCCAAATGCACAGGCATTGAAA
>WEIS01040596.1:1250-21113 GCA_013389965.1 Todus mexicanus
GCTTATGGCAAAAGCAAACAAAATAAATTGGTAAAGGAGACAGTTCTGTAAAGTAATACCTGTGCAGAGCGCTTATCTTTAGGGACTGAAGGGCTCTGATAGCCTTGCTGCATTTTGAGAATTTTCCTTCCTGTCTCTCAAGCCCCTCTGTTTCTAACCTCAGGTGGGTTTTGCATCATGGTTTGTGAGACATTTGATTCATAGAACTAGTTTCTGGTGCGTTACGGCATTAAGAAAGCAGATCCAAGTCTCAGGATAGCACTAGATTTCTGCTGATGTTTCTTTTTCTCTAGCCGTGGTGTGGCTTATTCTCTTTTTTCCCCCCTGTGCTGCCAGTAAGCCACAGTGTCCACGCCTGGTTGTATTAACTCTCTGCACTGCAGAGCAATAACTGCAAGCCTTCTTTAATGGCTTCATTTCCATGTCTTTATTTTTAAAAAAATCTCTTCTTGGCTCATGAAGTAACCTTTTTAAGATTCACTGGCCATTAATACTCTCATTTCTTGCAGATTTCTCTGGAAAATTGTGAGCTGGTGTGTCTCTGTTTCACGTGGATGTTCAGTGGTGTGATAAATTCTTTGAGATTCTTCTGCTTTTGCTTAAGTCAAAAATAATGAGAAATGACTGTGTGTTCTCCTCTGCCTGTCATTTATTCCAGTCTTTTATGCTGCCCTCTTATGATCTACGTTTCATCCCAATTGGTAGTTCCTTTTTAAAGCAATTTTCTGTTGCTCTTAATTGTCATCTATTACAGCTAAAGCGAAGGCGAACACTTTAAAACATTTTTCTAAGCTGCTATATCAGTCTCTTCATCACACAGATGCTTTTTAAAATGCTAATGCACGCTTTGGTAGGATTTAAGTGCTGTAAACAATGTTCACGTTCAAGTGCATTTGCTCCTTTTGGTGATGGGGAGAGAGTAGACAATAGTAGAAACCTGAAGATTTCGGTTCATCGCAATGCCTATTGACATCACCAGATTCAGCCTCGTAGCCGGAGGGACCTAAATCTGTTTTGTTGATATACAGTTGAGGATGTCCCTGCTCCCTGCGGTGGGGTTGGACAAGGTGACCTTTAGAGGTCCCTTCCAACCCAAACCATTCTATGATTCTATGAATTACATGGGGCTTGCCAGTCTAGTATTTTTCTTCATCCCAAAACAAGAGTTGAAGCCACTATACGTCCTCTGGATTCTGAAACACATTGTGCCTTGAGCAGAACTTGCCTTGTTATGGTTACCTGGATTTTTCAGGACTACTTTGCAGTCGAACACCACACTGAGGTTTGGACCTTGTGTTGGCATCACCCCTCTGGCTGCTGTCCTGCGTATTGACAGGACATTGGGTTCGCAGTTCCAAAACCTTTCTGAACTGGGACTTGGAGATGATCTGTTAGAGTTGGGAAGAGCTGTCTACCTGATTTTTCACCCAAAATAAGTATTTTGTGCCTGTCCTTAAGCAGTTGTATCTGTAGAGCAGTAGTGAAGTATTGCAGTTTTCCAGCTATGGGAAATTACAGCCGTAGTTTACATGAAAGAATCCCAAAGTCTCATTCCTCTAAACTAATTCCTTTGTTTCTTCATGCATTCCTAAAGTTTCTGGGGTTTATTCATAAACCTTTATTACCCAAAAGAATTAAGTAATCATGTTCTTTTCAATTAGTACTGTTACATGAGCCACCAGCCTGTGTCTTCCAGGTATGTCTTCCCTATTGCATTAACTAGAAAAACCACTTCAACTTCTTGAGTAAATAGGTCGCTGAAAGTACGTTCATCAGTTATGGAGACATCCTAAAACATTCATAACGTCTGTGTGCGCTTTAAAGCTTAGAAGTACATTGGATTTAGTGATACCAATGAGCAGAATCCTGAAATTTTCTTTCTACCTTTCTTGATATTTTCGATAGTAGCTGTACTTGAAAACTTTTCTTTTAGAGGATGAGAAGGCATCAGTTCGAAAGTGCTTTCCATTGTGTATGAAACATCTCGTGTCTTGAAGCTCACTTTGGGTTTCGCCACTTACACGTGGTTGACAGTGTGCTTTAAATGTATCTTACAGCCTTTATTTGTTGGAATCGCTGTGGACTGTTAATCAGAAAATACAGCAGAAGGCGCGGCAGTAAGTACCATCAAGAATCAAATAGTGGTTTAGAGTTCAGCAGCTGGCACAAGACTGATAAAGGAGACATGAGCTGGATGTGGAATACCCTACCCAGCTGGGATGCTAGGAGCTGAAACACGGTTCCTTTTGTGTTCTACCCCGATTAAAATTTAAAGAAAGAGCACAGTTAAATGTAAGCAGTTTATTTAGGAATTTGTAATTTAGACTCCTTTGATATGCATTAAGATCAAAGCAGTCTGGCAGCAAATGCTATCTGAAAGGAGATGCTTCTAAGAGCTAAAAATACTGGCTTGCTTAGGGAAAAAGTGTCTGGAAAATGCAGCAGTGCACATGAGATCAGGTCCATGATGTGGGAAGGAAACCTATTGGGTCATCTGTTTAACTTCTCCAACTCAGCTTTTGCAAACAAATCCTCAGTGCAACTGATCCTCCAGCTGAAACTTGCTTTTGTAACGGAGGGATCTGCTGAAGCCTTTGGGCTTTGGTTTGCTGGTGAAATGTCTGGACTCAAGAAAATTTCACTTGAAAAAAATTTACTGTTTTAAAAACTCCAGGCGTTTTCTATATTCCTTTACAGTATTTTTTAATATGTCTGTTTACAGTGTTGTACAGAAACAATTGTAGTGGCATGATCAAGGGACAGGAATGTGTATGGAGACTGATCAGGAGGCAGGAATCTCTCCAGCAAGCTTTGCTGTCATGGAAAGGGTGCTTTAGAGCTACCACCGTGGCAAACAACAGGCCGAGATAGTTGATACTTCCATCTACCCAATGTCCACAAATTAGCAGGATTTTCCTCCAACCTGAAATGATTTACAAGAGTGAGGAACAGCAGGAGCCAAAACGATGCTCTAAAAAAAAAATGTATTTGTGTTATCCTGTGAGTCTGCTTTGGGATGGGAGCCTTGTGGTCGTGTGTGTCTGAAGAGAGGTGCTGAGGCTGCTGGGTTACGTAAGTGGTGACAAGAGCAGATGGTTTGCTGAAGACTTCCAGCTTGTCTTTCAACAGATTGTCTTGAAACGTTAGAGCATTACTGCTTTTAACTCGCGTGGATGTGGGTGCATAAGCTCTACCAGTACTGTTTCTAACCCAGCAGTGGGTAGACAGAGATGTTCTGCCTAATAGTGAGGGAGGTAACTCCATTTGTGCTGGTTAATCCTGGGCTTAATTAACTTCCTGCCTTAAATGTAAATATGGGCACTTCAGTAGAATTACACTGGTGGAAGCTGGGTGGGTGTTTTTACACTGCTACAACAAGCTTCTTTCCAAATGGGGTAGCTGTGCTGGAGTCAACTGCCTTTATGCCTAAATATACCATTTGAAAAAACTCATTGAGTCAAACCGTTAACCCAGCACTGCCAGGGCACCACTACCCCGTGTCCCTCAGCACCACATCTCCAAGGCTTGGAAGCCCCTCCAGGGATCATGGGGACTCCACCCCTGCTCTGGGCAGCCTGGGCCAGGCCTGGGGAACCCTTGTGGGGAAGAAATTTCTCCTAAGAGCCAAACTAAACCTGGAGCAACTTGAGGCAATTTCCTCTTGTCCTGTTGATTGTTCTTTGGGAGAAGATACCAACTCCACCTGTTTCCAACCTCCTGTCAAGGAGTTGTCAAGAGCCAGAAGGTCTCCCCTGAGCCCCCTTTTCTCCAGGCTCAACAAATCCAGGTGCCTCAGCCGCTCCTCACCAGACTTTTGTTCTATGCCCTTCCCCAGCTCCACTGCCCTTCTCTGGACACTCTCCAGCAGGTAACCTGGAAAGCTGGAGAAGCTTTTCTTTTACTTGTGATTAAAGAAAAAAAAGGGGTTAAGGCAGATAAAGCATAGAAATGGAGAGAGCCAAAGATGCCTTAAGTCAGGCTTTGGCATCCTGTTCATAAACCGAAACTTTATGGGCTTGTTTTTAGGCTCAGTGAATTACCACGACAGGTAAACATTTCAAAAATAATGTATAAAACACCAGAGAGGCCCATCCTGTGAAATTTATAACCACCTGTGAATTTTCATGAGTTGTCTAAAATTGACGGAGCGTGGTCTATGACAAACCGTTCTCTGTCAGGTACTGTGCTGGCTGCTTTCTCGCTGCTCTGAAAGCTTGGCCACATCTGTATGTGAAGTGCAGCATCTCCAAGCGTGCTTCTGCTTCCCATCCATTCCTGGCTAAGTGCAGTTACAGCTCAGCCATCACTTCTTACTGGGGCTGATCTCTCGTTTGATTGGAGAAAAAAGTTGCAAATCATAGTGCTGCCCACAATTCAGACAGGCTGAAGTTGTAAGATTTGGTGTCTAATTTGGGTTATGCTGAGGTTAAGTGTTCTTGACACTACATGTTTTTAAAAGCAATGAGGAGCTGCTGGCAGAGGGTATTTTGGGTTTCCATATGTGTTTGAGAAAACCCGAGAAGATCTCGAGAGCTGTTACTGTATCAGTTGGGGTTTGAGGAGGGAGATTGCAAAGCCTTGAGAGTATTTTACTGTGATTCAGCAATTTTCCTCTTTTCAGCCTCCAAGTGGTTTTGATTTAAGCCATTGAAAAAAATGCATTTTATCTTCAAATGGTCCTTGGTGCTATTTTGAAAATCTCCGTTATCATCTATTCATTGTTCTGTGGGCTGGATCTGTTGATATTCCTAAGGAAGGATTATCAAGGTCAGGGGGAATGTTCTGTGCTGCTCTCACTTTTGTAGAAGGCGGGACGGATGGTAGACCAGACGGGTTCTAAATTCCTGTATTTTTTGCCATGAAAGGAACTAGCTGCGTGGTAGCTTTGAAACAATGTTCATCATTCATGAAATAGGAGTGTTTGCTGTGGTCAGATGTGAGTATATGGAGTTCAATGAGCGTCTTTTAGGAAATTCCTGGGGAAAAAAAGGCAGTTAATACAGATTACTGTTTAGTGCCTTGCTGTTTAGGCAGAATTATTCCAAGATTGATAGAAATTGGAACAAATGTTTAGTCTTTTCTAAAAACATGGAGCTGAAATCCTTCTAAGACTGCATGGGAATTGTAAAGGTTAGTGTCCTGATCCTTTCTTTGGGAAGTAAGAAACTGTATTTCCAGGAACAGGAGATGTCACCATGTTAAAAACAGTTCTTTTGGTGAAGTAGAAACTTTTCTGGAGGAATTGGGAAGTTTTTCTAGTGTCCCTGCTGTTTATGAAGAGATTCTGATGTAACAGGGTTTTCTTCCCTTTCACCACTAGACTGTTAAGGGTAGGTGGATGTTTCTTTGTGTCTTTCATTTATTGCAAGAATCAACTGGCGCTTAGATCTCACTCCGAGTTTTATGGATCGGGATCCGCCTTTGTATCAGGGGAATCCGAGAATCGTTCTGTGCTGTCAGCAAGGTATGAAACGGTGGATTTGGGAATGGACACCCCCAACATTTCCAAGTGATTTGTCTTTTTTAAGTGTTACTGCTAAAGTTGAAGTTATTACTACCTTTGTTATGCTCAACTTACTATAATGACTTAAGATAAATACAAGACGAAAATGCTCAAACAATATGCATTTGCTTTCTGAACTTTCTAAGGTAGTCAGGCAGCAGAATTAATGCAATTCACTCATTAAACTAAAGTACCAGGATCTATTCAGTCGTCATTACTACTATTCAGGAGCCGTGGATCTCAGCTACACTGCCTTGTGGGAAGGATCAGCAGCAAGGCAGGGCATACAACTTGTCCTTCTTTTTACTTTGTCCTGTCCTGCTCTTCTGCTCCCTTCTTACAGATAAAAACACATAGTTGGCTGGAGAGTAGGAAGAGAATGGAAAATTATTGCTTGATATTCTCACAGTTGCGCTGCTCAATGGATGCCACAATTGACCAGTGTCTGTGCGTTCAGTAGCCCAATACCTGTGCACTGTGGTCTTGAGGAGCATTTCTAGCCAAGTAGTAATTCTAATGCAGAATATGCAGGGAAACAACAGGGTGATTTTTATGATAATAAATGGTAAACAAGTCCAGTTAAAATATAAACAGCTTCGAAGTTGTCTCTGTTGTGGAATGAAATGGGAACTGTCATTTACTTCACTTACTTTTAACATCACTCTCAGGCAGGACTGTGCTGGCCAGAATAAAAAGCCTTGAAATTTTGATAAGGAAATAATGCTAGGGATCAAAGCAGCAGGAAACCTATTACTTGTTTCAGATGGAGCTTTAAATTACCAGATTATGTCAAATCACAGCGTACTAGAAAAACAACTTCATAGAATAGTGTTTACTAAGTCAGGTCCTGTTTTACCAATACCTGCAAGTTACAGAAGGTTAAAATGGTTGTGAGAAACATTTCTGAAATAATCTTATTTTGTTTGGAATCAATAATACTCTTGCTTCACTTTCCTGATCTTTCTACATGTCTGATTATCTTTCTTTTTTGTCCTTCCAGTTTGACGAATGAGGTTACATAAAAGCAAAGAATTGTAAATATGGTCAGTGTGTGTTTTTTGTAGAGTTAGTTGCTGGTGTATACACCAAGTACGCTCTGAGGTTCTTACTGTTGCTAATAAAGAGATTTGATGCTGGAAGACAATCTCTTGGGACAAGCAATATACAGAAAATAGGACTTGGGAAGGAAAATCTGAAAGCTATAACTGTGCAGTTTCCTATTTGTTGTGCCAATAACTCATTGCTCTCTGTTGGTCCCGTAGTCATCCATCTTCCTCTGAGTATCCTGAAAAAGAGATGCTGACAGGAATATGGAGAGCACAGTTACATATCCAGAGAGTTTGAAATTGCATACTCTCTGAATAAAATTCAGCACTCAGAAGGACGAGGAGATGACTCTGAAGCAGGCTGTCTTGGCCAGCTTGACTGACAGAATCATTGTCATTGCATATTAGAGAACCTGCAAAATACGTGTGACTTGGATCACGAGATCCAGCTTGAGATACGCGTCTAAACAGAGGGGAGGAGAAAACAGGGTAGGAAATGGCCACTGACTACTCCAGAGTAACAGTGACTGCTGAAAGTTTAATAACCTCCTCAGATGACAGTAATACTATCAAGTCATACTCAGAGTCATGCTCTTGGGCTCCTGGTTTTCATTCCATCCTTGTATAAAGACTTTAAGTACAGGTCAGTCAGTCACATCTCTTTTTAAAATGAAATTTGGTTAGATACAGTCAATCTGGCTGCTTATCGGCTCGAAACTACATCTGCTTTCCTTGCTGATGACTTCGCTGATTGTGCTGCTGTTTGTTGGGCTGCCAGCTCAGTACAGTGTGGCTCTGACTGCAGCCCTGACAGGTTCCATGCGCTTTGTATAGATTCAGAAAGGATGTGAGGAACAAATCTATTCTTAGAAGTGTTTTTCAAAAGGCTTACTATGTAAAATTACCGTAGCCAAGGTCTGACTGCACTGCCACGTGCTGGAGCAGGTGTCCGCATTAGTTTTGGAATTCCTGCTAGGGAGAATCATTACAATAATCTGTAGGTCAATTAGCAATGGTCCAAGAGAAGAACGAGGGGAAGGTTTTCCTCACCATATCTGACGGTTGTAGCTCTACCAATTCTGCACCAGCTGCTCTAGTGCAATTACCGCACAAGTTTCAGTGTGAAGTTGGAAAACTTTCAAAAAAAAAACCACCACCCCTCAATGATGAGCATTTTATTCTGTACAAGGAGGAATTAAGGCTACATTTGGTGTGTTAGGGTTTTTAAACTAGGCTCATATGCTCCAGGGTACAGGCTTGTTTTGCGTGATGTTCTGCTGTTGGAGCGTGGCTTGCCTGGGCATTAAGCCCTGGCATGAAAGGCACTGGAAGAGTTTGGAAATGAGGAGAACCAAATGGTGCCACAGGAGATGTTCATTTATGCGTAGTCTCGCTTAAATGACTCCTCTGAAGAGGCTGAAGCAACAGAAGCAGCATTAACGAGAGCAGTTAACCTCCCCCAAATTGGAATCAGTAAATACAGTGACCAATATCAAAAGAAACTTTTTTGGTATCCAGATTGTCTGCTGTAGTCAAACAAGTGGATTTCTTATGTTGCCTTATGAGTTTGAGACACAAATTCTGAAGTTATTTGAAAAATACAGTATAAGTGGTGCAGCCTGCTGAGGACAGCAGTTTTCAGGCTCATTTGTCTGCTGGGATTCCATGCTTGCTTTTCAGGACATACAATTGTTGGCACGTTTCTCCTTCTTGACTTCTGTTACTAGTTTAAACCAGATGGGCCACAGGTAATTAGTTTGGCTTCATGAAAACTGTGCAGACTAGTCCACGACAGGAGCAGATCCCGTGTTTCTCCCTTTTTGGAGAGCAAGTTTCTGCAAAGGCAACAGCTGGGCTGGGCTGTGTGTGTGAAGGAGAAGTGCCAGCTCGCAATGTTCTGCGAGAGTTTCACTGGGTACATAAATGCCATTTTGTTTCCTGATGAAAATACAGGGAGTTTTTACTGGTCAGTCTGTTGTCATTTACAGTCCATTTGTGACACGAAGCGCATGTATTGTGCGAAGAAACTGCTCCCAGCTCTTTGGTATTATGAGTCTGTAGCACTTGGTTGCAATTTTCTTGCCTGTCAAGTTTGATGAGTTTGTTGTAGTTTAAGTGCCAATCCTGATCTAATTTGAGAATTTGGTAGAGAGATTCTTGCCATTAAGAAAACCTGAACATGGTCACTAACGCTGATAAAACCAGTCAGGTTTCTGTTCTTAGGATACACTTAGTAGAGATTATTTTTAAAATTATTTTACATGGTATTTAAAATTATGTGGACAACTGATGGGCATTCTTGGTGCTCTTTGAAGGCATCTGAATTGTATCATTCCTATCGTGAAGTTAGCACAGCAGTCAAAGGCAGTCAACAAGTAAGGTTGCAAGCTTTTATTTCTGAATATTTCTCACCTGGAGAAGAGAAGGTTCTGAGGAGACCTTATTGCAGCCTGCCGGTGTCTGAATGGGGCCTGCAAGAAAGCTGCGAAGGGACTTTTTAAAAGGACTTGTATTGATACAATGAGGGGTAATGGTTTGAAACTGGAAGAGGGGAGATTTAGATTGGGAGTAAGAAGGAAATTCTTCACTCTGAGGGTGCTGAGACACTGGCCTGGGTTGCCCAGGGAAGCTGTGAATGCTCCATCACTGGAAGTGTTCAAGGCCAGGTTGGGCTTGAGGAAAACATGATTTGGGGACTTTAGGAAGATAAGGGTTAGTTGGGAAGAACCTCCTGCTTTTGTCTCTACCTTCATCTGTCCCAGCGCTTCTAGTGTGTAAAATGGGCACAAGTGTTCTAAGAGTAGAACCAGATGAAAAGCCACAACTGGAAGAGTTTGTGAGCAGTGGTGATTGCACCGGTTTTATGGAGTTACCTTTCAGTTTGAATTTTGTTTCTATTTTAAGAGGACTGGGACTCGTCCAGTTTTTGAAAAAAGGAAGAAATTTATACCAGCTTGTAATCTGTAGTGTTTGTTTCTCCCACAATGGACTGACCTCAGCACTGTGGTTCAATGGTCTGACGGTTTCAGTTCTGCAACGTGCAGTCCCTGATCTGTTGCATTGATCTGCGTTCGTAAGCCACAAAATCAGATACTGTGATTAAGCTCTGATTTGATACAGATTGGGATCATATCATTGCATACAACTCATACAGCCTTTTGTCCTCAGAAAGGCAGTAGAGAAGAAGAATGCTGTATTGCAATCGCTTGTGAGTGTGTTTGAATACTGAGCATGTGCATTTTCTGAAATGCTTAACGAGTAACGTGTGTCTCTGTAAATGATACGATGACTGCAAGGATGTGCTCACTGAGGAAGAGGGATCAGAGGTGGAGATCGTGTTGTGCTTTTTAAAAATTCCAGTCGGCTACATGCAATTCAGCCTCTGCTCTGTATTAAATCTATTTTCATCTGTCTGCGAATCTCTCTTGTTTAGTTAATCATTCAGTAGGGTGATGCTCATTTCTTGACAGCAAGGATTAGATCTGTAATTACTGTTCCTGGCTTTGAACAGCAGTATCGTGTCAAGGTCCTGTTGTTGACTTGCCTGCTTCATCCGATACTATTGCAGACAGACTTTAATTCTATTTTTACCATGATTTCTGAGGAAATAGAAGCTTCATCTTCTCTTCTTTGTCATTCCATAAAAGCTTTTTAAACATTTGACCAATTTTAAGCAAAATTGATAAAGAAATAGAGTTTTAGTAGTCAGATCTCTGCCGTTTCATGAAAATAAGCCACTGGACAGATGAAGATCATAAAATCACCTAATGGTTTGGGTTGGAAGGGACCTTAAAGATCATCTAGTTCTACGCCCCCTGCCATGGACAGGGACACCTTCCACTAGACCAGGTTGCTCAAGACCCCGTCCAACTTGCATTTGAACACATTTAGGAAAGGAGCATCCACAGCTTCCCTGGGCCAGTGTCTCACCACCCTCAGAGTGAAGAATTTCCTTCTTATTCCTAGTCTAAATCTCCCCTCTGCTCATTTACCCCTCGTCGTATCACTACAGGCCTTTTTTTACCAAGTCCCTCCTCAGCATTCTTGTTAAGCTCCCTTTTTCCCCAAGACCCAGCAGTAAGAGGGCAGCATAAATGAAACATCTATAAGAAACCAGCGAATCTATTTGCAAAACATCCCCAGAAACCAAGGTCCATGAAGAGCTGGTTTCTCAATACTGATGGTAGATAATGACTTCAGTGAGCTGTCATCCTTACAGAGCTTTGGAGAGCCTAAAACCACAGAGGGTACGTACAAAACTGCCCAGAGGATTTTTCCTGAGAAGAAAATACTTTCAGATTTAACTTGTTCAGACATTTAACTACTTCGTTACCTGTAATCGTGTGAGGCACAAGGTAGAGATTTTAGCTCTTTCTCCTATTTGCTGTAGAACAAACGCGATGCCAGAGGAAATGGTGAATTTTCATTCAGTGATTGTTCACTGAGTGAATTCACTGGTCTGTGCTCATAAAACGCAGTCACATTCTGCTTTAATGCAGCTAACTGCAAGGAGCTGGGAAAACCAGTAATATCTGATGGGGGGAAAAAGATGGGAGAAGGGAAGATTTGCAAACAGTTGCTTTCCAGAGAATACAATTACGCACACCAAGAAAATTAAGTCATTACTGAGAAGATGCCTTCTGCAATAGATTTATCCAGGAAACAGAAAATCCATCAGTTTTCAGTTATGAAGGACAATTCAAAGACGTGAGGATACAGAAAACTTGGTGAGGTAACCACACAAGAGCACAGTTCAGACTTGCAGGGAATAGCAGTCAGCTACAAGACTTTCTTATTTTTTCTTCCTTATCTTATTTCATTTTGAGAGTAATCATAGTGAGACAAGAAGTAATTGAGAATGTAGATTCATTTGAAAGTAAATGAAAGTGACTTGCATGGTTGAAGTATTTTTTTTTCCAGCCTTTCAAAATGAAAGACTCGAAAGTCAAAACCTTATAGAAATGCTTATCAGTAAAGCACTAATGGGAATTTTGATACGTACGAGTGTGTGCTATTTGGAAGATTCAGGTAATAGACATTCCAGGCTATGAAACAAACTCCTCTGCACTTATTTGAGATGTGAAAGGACCTGTCGAAGCAATCAGCTCTGGTGCAGACATGTTCTGCAGTGGGGAGGGGGGATCACAGTGAACGGGGTGGGCTTTTCTGAGCCGGGGAGAGCCCAGAGGAGTGCAGAGACCTGCTAGGAGCTGGCAGCACTTAGGAGAGAGGGCAGGGCCACAGGTAGCACAGAATAGGGGAGGTTGGAAGGGCCCTCCGGAGATCATCTCATCCAACTGTCCTGCTCCAGCAGGGTCACCTCGAGCAGGGGGCCCAGCATCGCAGTGTCCAGGTGCCTTTGGAATCTCTGCAGACAAAGACTCCACAACCTCTCTGGGCAGCCTGGGCCAGGCTCCAACACCCTCACACCAAAGAAGTTTCCCATGTTCAGATGGGTAACTGTGGCCACGTGCCCTCCCAGACCAGGACGAGCAAACAGGACATGGTACAGGAGGGCATGCAGGTTGGGCCAAGTGGAAAGACTTGACACAACCCAGCAACTGGGCACCATTCTGTGACCATCTGCACAGGTCAAGGACACTAATCGTACCTGCCCCTCAAGATGCAATGGTGGGCACCCCTCTGAGAGCAAGGGCTGCAGGTCTGGCTGCAGTGTCTGCATCACCTAGCCCAGTGGTGGCAGGTATCTCCACCTGGATGGAGCTGCTGAAAGGAGAGGCTGCAGACCTCGAGTGCAGGCAGTGCCTAGAGCTTTCTCCTGAAGCAGGGACAAGCAGCAGACCTGCCTGCAAAAGGTGTGTGCAGGTGGAGGACTTCCTGCACTGGGTGGCTGAACTTTAGGAGACAGTGGCTGTAGAAAGCCATGAGGTCACCTCTCAGCCTCTGTTAAGCTAGACAAGCCTAAAGTCCTCAACTACTCCTCACAAGATGTTCCTTCCAGCCTTTTCACCAGCTTTGTAGCCATCCTTTTGACCCATTCACATCCTTCTGAGGTGGTGAGGCCCAGAACGTCACGCAGTACTTGAGTTGAGGCTGCACCAACACAGAATATAGCAGGACGCTTGCCTCTTTTGACCAACTGTATGTGATGCACCCCAGGACATGAGTTGCCCTCTTGGTGCCAGGGTAGGCGATGGGGTCCTGTCGAGCTGCTGTCGACCAGCTCAAGCACCTGGGATAATGTCCTAAACACTTCATGATGAACATTGTATCCAGACCTCAGCTGAAACAAGTCCTTTGGTGCCTATTGAGCGTTAGAGGTGTTTTTACTGCAGTTGCAGTGCCATAAACTTCATGGCTGTGGTGAATTTCTCCTCATGGAGCAACTTTTACAGTCCATAGAGATGCAAATTTTGCCAGAATTAGCTGGACGGTTGTAGTTTTTCATAGTTGTAGTTTTTGTAGTATTTAATAAGTTTCAGAGTTAACCGTGTTGAACAGATACAAGAATCAGATAAGAGCACTAGTGCAGGGTATTCAGGAAACTGTATGACATTTGTTTAAGGTATTGAGTTAGAAAACTACAAATGCAAATATCATATGAAGTGTTTAGCTCTTAGAACAGCAATAAAAATGACTTAGTATAAGCTAACATAAAAATAATACCCTTTTCTGCTTGCATTTGCTATATGAATCCAGATTTCCATATTTATAGTGCATGTTTTGGTATATTTTTAGGCCAGTAAGAGCAGATTTCTTTTAAACAGCAGATTTCTCTTTTATTCCCTGTTCGCCTTCACTCTTCTAACGAATACACTTGTTAGACTCCAAATGAGATGTAATTTTTGAACTGTGTCTTGTGGTGAACTCAAAGATGAAGCAAATGAAGCAGTTCAGATGTCAGGCTTAATTTCACACAAAGAGAGTTTTCAGATCTCTGAAATCATTTGCTTTTCCTGTTGTTCATACACCTGACTTCTGCTCCTTCCCATTTGCAATGTTGATAGTGAGCAGATAAAATCACTGAGGTTTTAGTCTACTGACAGTTTGATAACGAGCTGTCTTTAGCATGTACATTGGACCCTGCTGATAAACGCTGATGAAGTTCTCCCCACTTCACTGGATATTTTGAAAACAGAATTCAAGGCTTACAAGAGTAACAGGCTTTTGGCTTGGACGTGGGAACTTTTATTGTCATGGACTTTGCATATTCTGTGCCAAGTCTCTTGACTTTCTCCGTACTGTTTTTTTCAACAGTGTAGTCAGTAGAACGTACCTGCCCTTGAGTTATGTTTGCAATTAAACATCAGAGTGATTGGAAAAGCTCAAATGAGAAGCGTAATAGCTGTTAAAAAATTACTTGGTTTTTATGCTTGAGCACCAATTTTCTTGACTCAGAACAATTCTTGGGGCATGAATCAAATAGTTTTGGTTTTGCTCCAGCAAACAGTTCCCTGAAGTGCTTAACCTGAGCAGAATTGACCAGTAGTGCTGATGGAGCTGGTGAGTGGTGCTTGCTTTCTGGGCAGAGTGGTGGTGTTTTGGCACTTGTCTATGGATGCACAAAGTGTATTCATTGCTGCTGGGTTTGTTCCAGGTTGGAAATCTGACCTTGCTCCTCAGGTGGCTTTCCTTTGTAGCAGAATTAGTTCAGCTGCAAGTTGCTTTGGAGAAAATGGCAACAATAACCATTGTAACCTGGGTGGCTTTGGGGTTTTTTGCCCTTTTTTCTTTCAAATTCCTTGACAGGATCTATGAAAAATGGCTGAGGAGGGCAAGTTACATACACAAATTTCATTACAGTACAACCCTGCTTAATCTATAAAGCAATCCAACTTGCCCTAATACCTAATACGCATTATAATTACTTTTTATGCTTTTCCCTTCATGAGCAATCACAATCAATGTACTGAAAATGTGTTTTGCTGGAGTTCGCCTTGGGGAATTGCTTTGCCTACAGACATCCAAGTTGCCATGATGTCATTCTAAAGATGTCTTTCGTTTCCTTTATTCTTGCACAACAACTGGAGTTCTGTGGTACATGATAAGCAGATAACTATCCAAAGAACTGAGGTCCACCAATAGGGTCTAGAAGTGAAGATTTGTTTTAATTTCTTACACCCCTGGAAGGAAAGGGTTCTGAAAACTTGAGGCTTCCAGAACACCACTGCGCTTCACAGAAATTACAGCTACGTAACCCGGTCGGTGTGTGTTTGGTCATATACATTGACCTGACTTGCAAATATCATTGGTGCTTTGCTCCCTTATAACATGAGAGGCACATTAAATGGTTTAAGCAGCCCCACTTTGGCATCTGTACTCTGTTAACCTCTTTCCTAGCGTGATGGAACGGAAAGTGTCCCGGTAAATTGATAAATGAACGCTGCTGTGCTCTGGTGATCTGCTCAGCACATATTGTTGGATGGAGAATGCGCACACTGATCCAAAAGTGAGAAGGGTCAAAAGAAGTGATTTCTCAATTTATTGCTTGCATCTGTCACTGAGCATCTCTTTGGTTTTTACGTTTAAGATGGTAAGTGAGTGGCGTTAAGAGGTACCTTCTCTAAAGAGGGCTTGCCTGCTAATTTCTAGATGGAGTAGCAATTTCTGGTATTATTGGGAAGGTCTGGATTAATCAGTCTCTTCTCTAATCTCTAGTCTGCCTCTTGTATGGCACCACAGAATTTGTAGCTGTTAAACCACCTTTCTTTTTTCTTTTCTTTTATGATGTTCCCCTATGCACCCTGCCTTCCTGGGGTTCGTAGGATAGTGTGATACTTCTCCTCCTGTCTATCTTAACATGCTTCAGAGCCCACTGGCTGAGGACAGGGTTCTCTGGGCAACAGCGTCTCCTTTTTAGTTCAGTCCTGTCTTTGTAATGGGATTAAGACTCCATTAGGTTCTCTACTGTGCCCTGTAGGTTGAGAGGCTCTGTAGAGGGATCTGACCACCCTGGATCAATGGGATGAGACTCAACAAGGCCAAGGGCCGAGTCGTGCACTTCGGTCACAACAACCCCTTTGCAATGCTCCAGGCTGGGGAAAGAGTAGCTGGAAACTGCCTGGTGGAAAAGACCCTGGGGGTGTTGGTTGACAGGTGCCTGAAGATGAGCCAGCGAGTGCCCAGGTGGTCAACAAGGCCACCAGCATCTGGCTTGTGTCAGCACCAGGGGGGCAGCAGGAGCAGGGCAGGGATTGTCCGCCTAGACGGGCACCAGGGAGGCTGCCCCATGAATCCTGGGGTCAGTTTTCGGCCTTTCAATCCCAGCAGGACCTGGAGGGGCTGGAGCGTGGCCAGAGAAGGGCAACAGAGCTGGGGAAGGGCATAGAGCACAAATCTGAGGAGGAGCAGCTGAGAGACGTGGGGGTGTTGAACCAGGAGCAAAGGAGGCTCAGGGGAGACCTTCTGGCTCTCCACAACTCCCTGACAGGAGGTTGGAGCCAGGTGGGGCTGGTCTTCAGTACAAGCTGGAATTGTCATTCTTTTTGAGATTAGTAAAAAAAAATTACCTTTGGTTTATGTTTTTTATACTAACAGCTGCACCCATTCATTTATTTCAGCGTGACTCAGGTAACTTAGTTTGTTTAAGTATCAAAACCAGTTTGTCAGGCCAAGCCAGTTAAGTTTTTGTAAAAGCTTTCAGAGTTCAGATGATTGCTACCTGAGGCAATTTGATTAGTCCGCAGCCCTTATAATCGCTGTTGTAGCCATGCTGGAAATGCTTATTTGGTAAGTATTGCTGTGCAAGTCTCATTCTTCCTACTGGCAATGTAAGTAACGCTGATTTATTTTTTTTTCCTTAGACGTTTATGATAAGAATAGCACTGAAACATCTTTTCTTTTTTTTACCACTTCAGTGTGAAGGATTTTTCTTACTGGATCAAATGGTACAAAACCTGAAGGAGAGAATAAACCAGTTTATTGTAGTAATTTATCTCTTGCTGTCATTTTTATTTTCTTTTAAAAGGACTAACCAGCCGGGAATGTTCACAAAGAAAGAATTTGATCAGTTGGCCTCAGCAATAGACAGCTTCAGCCTCATGACCTATGACTATTCAACACCACAACGGTAAGACTTCATCTACCATTAGGAGAAGATTGCCAAAGGAACTGGTTCCCAGTTCAGTCACTACTAAATCTGCAGTGTGAGTTCATTTCTTTTAGGAAAGTGGACCATATGTTTTAGTTATATCAGATCCAAAAGTTTTGGATCGGCAATTAGAATAGGTCATTTTTGAAAAGCCAGTGACTGAGGACGTTAGAAGCACCCAGATACTGTGAAAGGCTTTGTGTTCAAGCTAAAACGTTATCCTTTTACTGGTTCCTTGACACTTACTCTTTCTAGGCCAGGTTCTTTGTTTTTAATTATTTAGCACAGTTCCGCTAGATAGATACACAAATAATCTAGTGCACTTAATTGTCCAAAAAAAATAGCTTTAAAGCACAATTAACAAGTCATTTGCCTTTTGGCAGTACTGCTGTTGTGGACACGCTTGAATATATTTTACCGTTCTTCCACGGGTCCCTCCCTTCTGCTGATACTGCTGTTCGTGCATCAAACCAGAGCTGATCTGACTGAAAAACCCCACCAAACCCCACTCTTGCACATGAATATTCCTTTTCAGGAGCTTAGTATTTTTACCTGTGTGAAAGTAGAACCGCAATGTAGTTGAAAGGTCCTTAAAGTCTACAGAGGCTCTTTATGTCACTGTTCTCCAAAAGCACAGCTCATTTCACCTCCCTGTTTTCAGGGAAGGATGTGCTTTTGGGATTCCGAGGAGTATCTCACTTCAAGGTGGCTGGCCAGAGTTAGTCTTTGCGATAAACTGGCAGATTTAGAAATGCCGTCATTTTTATGTTTATGACATCACTAAAACCTTTGTCACCTGTAGTATATTAGCATTTTGGTAACGTCTGGGCAGGTTTAACAGAAAGGAAATTCTGTCCCTTCTAAAAAGAGTTTATAGACGACCTTCCCATGTCTCCGCAAGCTCGTCTCTACTCCTTTGAGCTGAGCTGCACCGTGCTTTATGCCTCGGTAAAATCCCCGGATCTGTTATGGTTCAAACATCTTTAAACTGTCACTGTAAGTTACCTGGACCTGAATCGGAGCTGCTAATCTTTTTTCCTTGACAGGAGGAGGGAAGCAATTTCCAGTTCACGCCCATTTTATCTGAAATAAATGTAGTTTCTGAGGTGTAATGCTTTCAGTCTGAAAAAGGATTTGGTAAAAAGAAATCGTATCTTTTTCGCCTGGATTTGCTTTGATTGGTCTGAGTATATGAAATATGGGATAGTACGTGTGTTTTCTCACCATTTTTTTTGCCTTTAAATATGAAGACAATTTCCAGCGGCATTCCTGTGCTGTATTAACACATTTGAGTTTTAATGGCACAGATATCCTGAAGGCTTTGAGGCAGATAATTAGTAGGAAAATGCTGATATTTGTTGATATTTATAAGACTAGAATTTACTTTTCCTTTTATGATGTTAGTGGATACCTTTTATCGTGTGTTTGCAATAAAGCCTGCTCTCCTCTCTGATGAGATAGGAATGGAACGAGCACGATATCCTGATGCTACATGCATGATAATTCAATTACCCTGGGTATTAAGGCTCTACTCTTTTTCTTAATGTAGCTTTTTGTTAGGTATTTAAAGTTTTATCCATGAATAAGTGTTTAAGTAAGCATTGAAACCTGTCTTACTTACCAGTTGCTGATTTTATAGTTCTTTCTGGGAGTAAATGGTGGAATTTTGTCCCAGTATGTTGTCCCAGTTCACAGTAAAACATTGAGGATGGTATTGGAAAAGAACTCAAGTCATACTGAGTTTTGAATACTCTGCCAGACCCAGTGACAGAGAAATTGTTCAAGGTGAAAACCTTTTCTTGCCCACTGTAAGAAGTTTTAGAAATAAATCATGCCGTCAAGAGTGGGGCAGACGTGGCTTGCACATCAGTACTTCACACTGCTGAAGAATGTGCATTTAACCTTTGGAGGGCTGTAGGTTAACCACCACTGATTTCTGAGTGCCATAGTTTGCTCTTTCCACTGACACTGGTCAAAAAGAGAAGGCTGAGAATGAATGTGTGTGCTGGCTTCTGACAACCTGTTTGATGATTCTTCTTTTTTCTGATTCAACAGACCTGGTCCGAATTCCCCTCTTCCCTGGGTACGAGCCTGTGTTCAAGTACTGGATCCTGATTCCAAATGGAGGAATAAAATACTTCTAGGGCTGAATTTCTATGGCATGGACTATTCGGCTTTGGGAGCCTCTGGGGAGCCAATCCTTGGAAGCAGGTAAGACTTCTCCAGACAGTAAGTACTTACGTGTGATATATTCTCCCAAAACTCAGGAATTCACAAGTATTCTTGTTTAGAAATACTGAGTATGCTAGGACATAGAAGTGGCAAAAGTAATCATTCTGCACATGATATAGTAGCTCACCAGTTAGAGTAGGACTGGTAACTTCTCTTCCCTGTCCAGAAGTGCGGATAGATGGCACAGTTATCCTGTCAGAACACCTATGGAAAAATGATCGGTGCTGTTTTCCCTCTGTCCGTGTTTGTACAGGCAGTTTTTGCCGTCTTTATGTTAAAACTGTTCTGCAGTATTCTCTTACTCTTGGTATCATTTGGGGGGTTCATGCAGTTGACCTAAAGATTGTTTCTCTCTGCACCTAAAGTTGTTAACTGTTCCTCTGAAATGTGATCTTGGTTTCAAACAGCAATATGCCATCAAGTTTCTTTTGAGTAGAGAAAGCTGCAATAAGCTCACCTAGAGACAAAAATCTATAACAAGATAAAGGGAAGTATTCTAAAGCCAGCCCGAAATTTTATATTGATTCTCAGAGGAAAAGGGTTGTTTTAGTTTGGGATAATAACCACCTATAATAACAGCGAGCTTTGTAGCCATGCAGACAGGGTGTAGTACATCAAACCAGACGAAAAAGCAAGAAAAACAGGCCGAATTTGGCAGGAAAATCAGGTTTCTTCAGAAGCTTGTTATTAATTTATAAAATAGAACCGAGCCAAGTAGAAACCAAGCAAAAGCATGAGAGGTGACTGCTCTCACTTTCACAGGTTGCTCAGTTCGTTACACCAGGGTGTTTCCTACAGTAGCAGATTGCTCGTTAGGCAGTGAAATGCTCTCTGGGGTGGACCATGTAAGGGAAAGGCCTGAATTTTTTATGTCCATGTGTCATCATCGCTCTTGCCTCTGCTGGCTTCCTGCTCTACCTTGGCTGTTTGCAGGGCTGTGATCCTGGAGACCTGGTTTTCTCCCAGTGCTGCGTTGTGCCAGAATCTACCAGAACAACACAAAACAGCTACAGGGTGGGGAAAATAAAGGC
>WEIS01040597.1:583-28305 GCA_013389965.1 Todus mexicanus
TAGCGTGTCGTGTAGATCAGGAGAACTATTTGCAGTTGTTTAATATGGTGGATTGCTCCCCAAGGCCACATTTGCACAGAGACCTTGTGAAAAGAACACTGGAGACTTGTACAGATGATACATCCTGGGGGAAAAGAAGTTAAAAAGCGAGCGAGCAGATGATCAGGGTCAAGCAACGCTGGACGTGCAGGCAATGCTTGTTGTGAGTGGCCTAAGATTGGCACATTAGGGTAAATTTAGAACTCTCAGATAGACGGGAGAATTATTCCACAGGAGCAGCTTTGCTATGAAGATTTATTTAGCGCTTGCCTCAGGAACAGCTTGTGCCTATTTTTGCATGCAGCCATCTGAGGGTTTGTGTGGCTGTCACCGAACTTCCGAAAGGTATTGAGCAGAGCATCAATTCAGGGATTATTGTTCTTCTGTGAACTACCACTACAAAGAGCAAGCAGGCCTTCAAGTCTGGCTTTTCACGGCACGTAGTGTTACGACTGGCTGTGTGTGTGCCTTGCTGGTAGGGAGAAAATCGAGGTATCAGGACAGTTGGGTTTACTCTGCTGTAATGGATGGATCTGTTCTGTTTACAGGCAGTCTACTGAGTTATCTAGAAAAATAAATTAAGCCCTTTGAGTCTAATTCTGGCTGCTTTTATATCTGTACAAATAGCAAATAAGTCAATGGCAAGAAACTTATGTGTGTAATCTAAGCAAAATGCCAGGCTTCAGAAAAGGTGGGATAAATGGCTGGGTAATATGGAGAAATGTAAAAGGTTATGGTTTTACGTATAAAGGAACACTCATCATCTTCAGTAGCCCTTGCCCTGAGACAACCCAAATAATTCCTCTGTGTATGAAGGAAATGTGTACCCTTTCAGACAGATTTAGATTCAGAAACCAAACTGTGCCAAAATGAAGTGGTCTCAGTGAAAACACTTGGACGTGAAATATTACAGACTTTTATTGCAATCCATCCTCATATTATCATGACATTCAGATGTGCTGAGGTTCCCTCACGGTGTTTGTACACAGCTGTTTATGTCCTGAAATGTGCGACCTCATATGTTCAACCTGCAAGCAAATTGGGAACCCCAGGGTCAAGTCCCCAACTAAGGAATCTGTTTTTTTGTTTAGTATGGTAAAAAAAATACCGGGATTTGCTTGCAAGTCCTGACTTCTTAGACTTGCAGAAGTGTTAACTTCTCCTGCTTAATACTGATGACTCTGGTAGTCACCTCTTCATCCTCTTTGGGCATTCCCTAGCAAAGACAAAACCTAGGCACTAATGGCTCAGTCAGGTACTCTTGAGGACCATGTCAGTATAGCAGGATGCTTAAGGCAAGTAGGTAAAAGCAAAGGTCCGGGACAAGTAGAAATGGTGACCATCTTAAAATGAATATTAGATAGAGAAGAGATGGTTTTGTAGTTTTGGAAGGACTAACCTCTTACTCTTCTATCTTTGGAAAGTAGGTATCTTATTCGATACCTCATGAAGTTCTCAAACTAATCTCAAGTGACCTTACCAGGTCACAACTGAACATTCAGATTTTCCTAACGTCCACTAACTTCCCCTTTTCCCCTGCATAACCTACCAGGTTGGTGAACCCTCACATTCCAAAGCTGTAGACTCCATTCTGAGCCACCCAGTATGATGAAAGTCAAGTTGTGACTCCACAACGCAAACCACTATCTAAATTACTCTTATGTATCAGATTCAGAGCCTCCTGGCTCCTCTTCATGCAAGTTCAAAGTAGTACCTTTTATTCCTTTCAGGATGGTGCATGAGTAACCCCAAGGTCAAGTCCCCAACTAAGGAATCTGGTTTTTTGTTTAGTACGGTAAAAGTCGTAATAAATCAGGATGATTCAGTCTGTGGTGTGTTGCCCAGGGTGGAATTGTAGTTCTTTCCCCATTCTGAGCTTCTCGCTCTGTGGGTTACTGTGTGGACTTTCGGGCATGCAGGTTTTTCACTCATTTACTTCCTTGAGAAGCACCATCATGTAGACCTTCAGTTCCTGGCAATGCAGTGAGGAACCGAGATGGGATTCTTAAAAAGACCCACATATTAAATCATGTGGGTGAGTCCCACATGCCTGCCTATTCCTATCTCCCTTCATACCAGGATCATCTGTGTCTGCTGTTACTACACACTCTGTAAGACATCTGCACAATCTGTTCCCATGGTTCAGTTCAACCTGAAGCTTCTCCACTACAATTTTGTCAGGTTTTTTTGTTTGTTTGTTTTGGACGTGGCCAGGTACGTCTCTTGTATGCGTAAGTCTCTCGCAGGCCAGTCTTTCCTTTTGGATCATCTAGACGCAATGGAACATAAATCCTGTTGCAATTTTTTGTCTGTATTGCCTCTATTGTACAACCTGGTTCAAGTACAAGGACAAAACCTGGGCACATAACTACAGCTTCAGGTGAGGAAAAGCTAGATAATATAATATTTTTAGAACATATTCCAGTTTATACATCCCAGTGTGACTGTGTCTATAATCAAGGTGACTCATATTCCTCTTTCTACCAAGAACGGCCCCTTTGCTGTATTTGTAGCATGGTTCTTTGTCCTTCCCCTGTCCAGCTGACTTGTTCCTGCCCAAGTGCTACCGCCTTACATCCATTCTCGTTATAGAATTTTCTAAATTCCCTCTGTACCTGCACAGGATAAGGATACAATTTAGCCCTAATGAGCACTTGTAAATATTTTCTTATATGTTTCCCTTAAGTGCAAAGCAGTAAATCTTCAAAGTCCAAAAGGCTGGCACATCATGACCGGGAATTCCCTGGGAACTACTGAGCTGCTGTTGTGCCTGCTGTTCAGCCTCAGCAATTTATGCAAGAAAAGAACGGTAGCAAAAAATAATAATGAAGAGGTGCATTCCTACACATTCTTTTCCTGTTGCAAATGGGGGGAATGCATACGGTAAAGCCCACCCCATTTAGACACAGTCACAGTCCTCTGCACATCTCCCTCTAATAACCTGATCCCAGTGAAGGGCTGATGTGCTGAAATATGGAGCAAACCTCCTGATATTTCAGAAGTAGGAGCTTTGAAAGACCCACATACCCAGAAAAGGTCTAAAGAGGTGACTATTTTAAGTAATACAGAGAGGACCCATTGGCGGGTTAACCTCTAGTGGTGGTACTATTTTTTAAGTAAATGGTGCAGGATAATTCATAGAAGTGCTCTAAACATAGATTTTTCCAATCCTGCTGTGGACTTCACAGTTTAAAAATAAAGATACATATAAAAAGTAATTAGTTTCCACAGGTGATAACTGCACTTTTTAGGCTTGGACTCCCTCGTTCTGTCCTGTCTCCAGAACTATACACAGAAGATGTATACGATATCTATAAAACCAGCTTAATATCATAATTCTTTTGGGGTTTTGTATTCTTTCATCTTGGTGGTTTGCATATGGACCTACCTCACCAGTTACTTTTCCTTGATCTAGGTGGCAAATACATTGGTAAGCAATGGAAATGACGTAGTAACTCACATTTACGGGACTACATAATTTCCTTCAATTATCTTCTCTCATCCCTGTAAGGTAATTAAAATGTTTAATTGTTTTCTTTAGATAGGGAAAGGTTATAAAAGCCATAACAATTTGTGTGGACTTAATGACCAACTGCTGTTAATAGCCCAAAGCCTCTAGTTATTAAACCTTCTGAGCAGTCCTTGATCTCAAAGAAATGCCCTGTATCTGGAGCATTCACATTCTCTTGGCCTCCAACGCTAGTAGACCTTGCAATCAATTGATCCCACAAATGATGAAATTTATTTTGCCCTGACCTCAACCTTCCAGAGAAGATCTATGGCATGAATCAGGTTGTGCATGTCATTTAGTATGATAATCTGATGTGGTGTGCCTCCATGGGAGGAGTATAAGAATTATATGGCTGTACTAAGAAGAATACTTAATATGAAACATTCCAAAGATCAACCGAAAGGAGATGATGATATAGAAAGCCCGGGATTTTTCTGTCTGTCTTAGAGCCATTATTACATTGACAGGAGACTTGTGGTTTTATCCTAATTAAAAACTTGAGATGTGAATAGACCTATTGAATAATGAGATATTGGGGTATGTGTCATGGTTTGGGGTCAGGGCACCCCCAAATCCACAACAGAACGCTCTCTCCCCCTCCCCACCCAAAAAGGGAGGAAAGGAAATAAAGGAGAGAGACTTANTGCTGCTAACTTCAGACAGACTTACTGAAAAGTAGAAGTCATAGAACAGAATTTCTGTTCTAACCCAAACCAGGACAGTATGAAATCTGCAAATATTTTGTCTTGCCACCTTCAGCCTTGTGGCTTCCTCATTATAAGCCAGTTCATCCTCGAGGCCTGTTTGCCTGCCTCACACATTGGAAATGTCTTCCCTTTTTAGCCATCCTTCGGTTTGTAGTTGCCTACTGATAAGACTCCAAAGACTCAGCAGGAGTTGTCTGAACACCCCTGAGAGCAGCAACAGGTCCTTGCTTATATTTATCTTCCGTTGATGGTTATTTTACTCGTATATTTACACCTGGTTACGTCATCTCCAATCATCTTCTAAGTACTTTGGAAAGCGATGTGGAGGATGGTGTAGCAGAGACGAAGTAAATGGTTTTACGAGAAGTGTGAATCACCAGACATGTTTCGATTCCTATTTGCAGTAACTTGCTTTGGAAAAAAAAAAAAGTCTATAGCACACTGATAGCCACTTATTTTAATTCACAGTCCATCCTGTCACTTCTCAAATGTTCTTAAAAAATATTACCTGTACGCCTGGTGTGCCCTACACCGGGGGACAATAAACATCTCATTTATCACAAGCTGATAAATGAACATGTTATCTAAATGTTGTCAGCTCTGGTTAACAGTATAAATTTTTAACCACACTTGTTAATGGCCTGTAAAGAAATGCTAATTTCTGCTTTATTCTCCTAAAACCTGAACACCACAACTTGGTTAACAGCTGCATTGTGCTAAGAACCAATAAACACTGAAAGATCTCATCCTAAGAGTTTACAATCCCAACAGACCAGGCAGATAATGCATCTAGTAAATGACAGGCTGCTTTATGGGGCAGGGCAGCAGCATTTTATGTCATTATTAAAAAAAAAAAGGTGCATCTAAGCAATCTGATGGCATTTAGCGGGAATCTCTGGGTTACATGTGCAAGCAAAAATAATTTACTGGAAACTTTTTATCCCTGCTCTGGAGTTCTATAGCAAGGTTGGAAAATACATGGAAAGAATCTAGTTAGCTAGCGAACATTGGGGGATTTTCTTATATTTTCTGTAGGAATCTATTGGTTCCAGTCCTTTCAAGTCCTGGGAGGCTCTTGTAAAGTGAGAATTAGGTTCCCATGATTTACTGCACTCTACAAGCCTTTTGATATATCTGTATTCGGGTAGTTAAATTGTCATTGTGTAAATGTGGGCCTCAGTCCTGTAATTAGATTCATGCTGGTGAACCCTTCTGCCTACTTGGAGCTCGGGTTAATTCATGGAGCAGATTTGGCAGACCTCGGATTCCGCTAGAGCAGTTGTATCAATAAGGTCCTTAGTGTAGCTGCTGACTTCTGATGACAATGATTGAAGTAAGCCATGAAAAATAACATTTGTTCTGGGGCTTCATGCTGATGTGTCTCCACTGGCTTCTCATTGCCTCACTGTAATTCATAATTTTGAGTATGTCACCTACAATATGAAGTCGTATTTGTATGTGTCATGCTTACAGAAGGCCTACAGATGGAGAATCTGTGAAATCTTCTCTCTCTGATTTTTGAGTTCTCTGCAGTTGCAGCAGCTTGTCTGGTTAATTGAGACCCAAAGAGCAGCAGCTTATTAAAGTGGATGAAATTCCTGAGCAGACAGGTGCTGGCAGAGGTCCAGGTTTGTGCACTCTATTGTATTACGCTGTCCCTGCAGGGAAATAACTCACTTCTCCAAATTGGGAGGTGTTGTTACACACGTGCATGTTCCTTCAACCTGGATATTTGGGTTGTTCCGCCTGTTAATAAATATAGATTTTCCTTTGAATATCATCAAGCTTCGACATGGCACTGAAGAAATCATGATACCAGATGATTTGCTCTGATGATTAATGAGTGATAGAAGGAAACACAGTCGATTGGAACTCCATTATTTTAAAAAACATTCTGACTGGAGGTAACAAACTGTAGTGCTACAAGAAGTGTGGTATTTTAAGATAAACACAGGCTATATATTCATATTTTAAGATAAACACAGGCTATATATTCCTCCCAACATGTCTCTTTGATGGCCTTGAGCTACAGAGGATGAGAAAGGAGGAAGGGGAGCAAATTCCTCCTTGTCTATCCCTGGCATTCCTAGCAGCCTTTGACAAAGGAGAGCAACCTGGAGATTTTCAGCTTTAAGGGTCTCTGGCTGATGTCCCCAGGCTGGGAGAGAAGGTTTGTCCTCTCTTCCCTGCCATTGCCTGCCAGACAGGAATAAGAATGGCTGATATCCAAGCTATGAACTCTCATGGAGTTTGGAGCTCCAAAACTGTCACCTACAGTGTAGAAAAGATTAGACAGTTACTCTGTAATGAAGGGCAGAGTACTTTTTACTTTCACAACCACTGAGTGATGAATCTAACTGAGAACCAGAAGTTGCTTCCAGAGGGCATTTTGACGCTTCTGGCTCGTTGTAGTCTCCTGAAGAAAAGCAGGACCCAGCGGTGACTCAGCCTGCCCTGCGGTCTCTGATGCTGTCTTGGCTCTTTCGTGCCCAGTCTGATGGGCCAAGGTGCAACTCTGGTCCCGCAGACACATCTGATACACTGCTGTATTGCTCTTGTTCTTAGATGATCTGATGAAGCCCTCCTGATCCCAGAGATAACCCCAGGGGCTGTGGCACTTGAGAGAGCAGCTCGGCAGTGGCAACGCTGAAGCCTTGTCCAGCTTGGAGAAAAAACCCTTCAGGTATAAACAGTGGGCAAATGTCCCCTCTGTAGATAATATCTTAGCAAATGCACATGTAGTTCCATCCTCATCCTGCCCCCCAGCAAAACCACACTGAGGTTTAGCTTAATGTCAGGCTTTCCAAGATTAGGAGTGAAGTCTTGTAGGACTTCTATACAAATCAAAACCACTCTGAGCTCCTTGGGTATCTTCTGAGCCCTGTGTGTGTGTACAAGACTAGATTCTTGCAGATGAAATTTACCTTGTTGAGTACACTTTTTGTCTTATTAGCTAATGGAATTTCTCTCTTCTGCCATCTGCTCATATTTCAAAGGTTAAGATTCATTAATTTGCTTACAAGGCAAAACAATCCTTTATGTAGGACTGCCGAGCAAACACGTTGCACAGATCTATTTGCCTTGCTTAGGTCATGAAAGAAAATTAGCCTGTGGAATTCTCACTCCTAATATGTGCGAGTTACGGAGGTGTCCACAGTCACCATGTGCCTCTCACATCACGCCGCGAAAATCATTTCCCTGATCGTGAGCGGCAGTGACGGCAGCATAGTAGTGTGCAAAGACCTCATCAAGGCCCTGTTGTGCTGTTGAGAGATCCTATATAAACATATAGGAGAAATCAGAGATCCTATATAAACATACAGAAGGAATCAGCCTGTGTCCCAGAGCTCACGAAGCTCAACAACTAATTGGGCCAACATGTGAATAAGGTGTGCACCAAGCGAATCCAATACAGTGTATGTGCATGATTTGCAATTAGATGCTTGAAATCTTACATATTTTATCCATTTGCTATACTAAGCTCTTTGGCAGTCACTCAAAATGTTTCTTATGTTAGAGTACAAAGATCTATTTATATATATACATTTTATCTCATAATTAAGGTTATATTGCCACTGGTTTTGTGGGTGGATTTATGTAATTGTGTGAAATTGTTCTGTCACAGCATAGTGTTATCAGATTAATATTGCTTGTTGAATTATAAGACACATGTAAATATTTTCTTTCCTTTTCACGGGTGGTATATAATGGATTTCTTTTTAAAGTCAGGTATTTTAAATGATGGACATTATAATATCTATATGTGCCAGCTTATCTGCCTCATTAGTTTGGAAAAGCATCTATAGCAGACTGGGGCTGGCAAATCTCAAATTCATTTCCATAAGATTATGCCCTACCTTTAATTTGTTTCAATTTACTGAGACCCAAAATCACAACCAACATTGAACTATTCAAGAGAATCCTTTTAAATTTCAAGTCCATTTAAAGATCTGTGTAATTCTATGTGATGATACAATGCCCTTCACTGGAGGCAGCGCAACAGAGATAGAAAAAGTAGCATTTGAAGGAAAAATCACGAAAATGGAAACCTGAAACTTCCCAGCTTCCAGCAGGGAGGGCAGCTCTTAGGAGAACATGAGCATTATTGAAGTGATACGTTGGCAAAAAAATCAATTGGGCAGGAAACGTTTTTAAACGACTGGAAAATAAGACGAAGAAAGTGCTTCAAAAGTCAATTTGCGGATGTGCAAAAGTCAGTTAAAGGCTGGAGTACAGCATAATTTCTTTTGGGTTGGCGAGGATGGGGTAACCTGTTTGTCTGCTTTTCTCCAGCACTGCGTTGAGTTGGGACAGGGCTTTTCCTTTCTACCAGAGTCACTATTCTGAAGGTCCACGCTGTCCCACGTCATTCTTCACTCAGAAGATGGATAAAACTATCACAGACTTCCACTGGTCTAGTTCTGGTCTTTTCTTGGCAGGTAAAGGCTCGCAAAGGTTTACTGGGAAGGTTGTGCGATTGCACAAGGTTGTGACTCATTTTTTATCAGCCTTTTCCACCTCTGTAACATGCAAAGTTTACTGTGGCATTTGCAGCAATAATATGCAAAAGGTCGTTTTGCTCGTAATGGACATAAATATTTTCATGCTGATACAGTCACGGCTTTCAACGGAGATTGTGGATAAACACTTCTTAACCAGAGCAAAAAGTCGGTCGTTACTGGTTCCAGGTGAACTCTTGCTCTTGTAAACACTGGCATTCCCTTATTGAATCTTTCTGGAACAAGCAGGTGGGAAGAAGGAGGGGGTGCTCGAAGTTGATGTCCTGAAGGCATGAAGGATTGCTGTCAAGCATTGTTTGGGTCTGGAGGGTTGTTGTCCAGGGAGGAGAGTAGGAGAGCAGCAGGAGGAAGATAGGGAAGTGGGTTGTTGATATTACAGAACACGGTGATGGAGGAGAGTGCGCAGCTTGAATCATAAAATAAAACATTTCCCGGGATGCCAGGTTTCTAAAGTGTGTAGTCTTTCCACAGTTCACCTATAAATCATTGAAAAATATGCCTAACTGTCTAAACAAACCTATGATCTGATAAAAAGGTCCTGACTTTGCTTCAGTAACAATGCCAATGTCATCCTCATTTCCCACAGCCCTCTCTCCTTGATGCAGTTTTCCTACATGAGTGGGAAAAGCTCCCAGTTCCTGTCAATAACGCCGCTGCTCTGCCCTCAGACTGCCTCTTGACAATACATGTTTTCTAGAACATATGTGGAGAAAAAAGCAGTGTGACACTGTCTGGGCAGGTGAACTGCTGTGATTATTGCTCCTGCTATTTCTTCAGCCTAACCTGCCTGTCTGTATCATCCACCTTCATCTGTGGTGGCTTCCAGGTGGTTTATCTTTGAGGAAAATTGTATCTGTATTCAGCTGTCAGCCCAAGATCGCTCTAAATGTCACCCGTTTGCTTTTATGCCTTTGGTCTTGATGGATGTGCTGGAATTATTCTGAAGGCGTGTGAGTAGGTCCTGTTCTCTATCTAATTTCTGAGCAGCATTATCTTCTTCAGGTGCATCACAAGAGAGAGCGAGCCAGGGCATGAGGAGGACGGGATAAGGAAAGGGCTCTTTATCTATCTGGTTGAGGACCGGGGCTGTGTGTGGAATAGCACAGGTACTGAAGCCATTCCTGCTGTCACGGAGAGAGCTCTGTCACCGCTGCAGCTGCCGCAGGTTTCTGCTCTGTTGCGTTATTCACTCCTAATTCCAGACTACAGAACCGAGCCGCAACACCGAGTTTGCAAAACCTTGCTGATGCTGAACCGTCTCTAGTTTTTCCAACGTTCAAAATAACGTGGGGTTTTTTTTTTCCCCTTTATTTTTTTTTTTCTGCCTACCTGACTATTGCTTCAAAAACAATTCTGCTGCCGCTGGCTTCATTAATATGCAAAGAGTGCAATGTAAATGGCTCTTGAGGCCTCCCCTTGGTAGATGATTTAATGTGGCAGTTATGAAAGCTGCTCAGCCTGTGCTCGATTAGCATAATAATGAAGCTTCTGCAGCGGCGTTATCATCCTCAAAGGAAATAGCCTGAGTGGTCACAGCTCCTTTAACAAGTACCACTTTAGGATAAAAAGCAAAGACCTCTGTTGGAAATGCTAGATTGGAATATGCAAAGCGGGAGGGAGTTGTTTGTTGTCTTTGCTGCGCAGGGAGGCGGAGGAGAAAGCGGCGGCATTGTGCCCAAGCCAGGGTGGCCGTGCCCGGCACCATGCACCTCCTGGCACCGCCTGCCCTGGCAGCACATGAGACTTGCTCTTTGTTTAAAAAGTCTGATGGGTGAAGAAACTCATCTCTCTTTTTCATCCTTCATCTCCTGTACTTGGCCTCCGATGTGGTAACAAGGACCGGGAATGTGGAAAGTCTAAAATGTTGTGGTTCAAGGCCGTATGTTGAGGTTTTGTTTTTTGTGGCTTCTTGCACAGATTTGGGATGTGTGACCAGGCTGAATGGAAAGGGTTTGGGTGGCTGGGATATGTCTTTCTCTACGGCTGAAGTGAAAAGTTGACTTCAGGTAAAACCTACAGAAATCATAAGCATCACCGTCTGCAATATTGTTATTTTTAAAGCATATTTTAAACGAGATGAAAATGCAGAGGTGGAACTTTAAGAGTTTGGCAGGCTCGAAAGAATGAAGACAGTTTTCTGCTAGGTGGGCAGAGGGGAACCGTGTCTTGGTCCCCATGGAGGGGACATCTCCCACACTTGTTGGGTGCAGAAGGTTCAGTGAAGAGGCCTCTAGGTCTGCTCAGCAGGCACTGCCTGAGGCTGCTGCCCCTGTGGCAAGAATGGTTTGACAACTACAGTTTACAACTGAGTTTATTGAGCTGCTAATTTAATTTATTTTTAATATGGCAAACAAAGCCAACAACATTCAGAGGTTGGTTTGCATCCTACCCGGCTATCTTTCTGCAGAGATTACAACTTCCAGGGAGCTGACAGTGGCTTGGGCTTCTCAGCCTGACCCATCTTTGCTCTGTCTGGCACTTGATTAAGCCAAATTTGATGGGTATGTGCCTGGATACAAGTAGAGTGTGGTTCAGGCAGGAACTGGGACCCAGCCCTGAGCTTAATGGGGCTCCTGGACCCACATGCAGAGGAGGGTGTGCAGGTGGAGTCAGTACCACGATTGAATCTCAAGGAAGCCAAAGCAAACTGCTCAACTGATTCTCCTTTGATGGATGGAAATTTGTTCCTGTTGCCAGCTTCTGGGAAATACAAGTTCCCTGAAACTCACCTTTCTCAGTGAACCTTGATCTTTATGAGTCCTGTGAAGGCATCGGATCATGCTTCTTACCCATATACATTAGTGTTCTGTCTTCCTCTTGCAGAAAGGTTTTGAATTTTGCCACCCAAGGAGGGATAAGGGAGCATAGCTCCAGAGATAAGGGTGTTTAACGTATCATTCTTAGCATTTTCCTTTGGAATACATTTCTGCAGAGCTTAAGGTCTTCTGAAGAATTCCTTTATGATCATTTTCAAGGATTCTTTTCAAAGAAGGGAAACATATTTGGCAGTATAATGTAATAAGTGTATATAATAGGGGTTAATAAAACTTTAAAACGTTTCAATAACTCTACAAAGTAAATGCTGTTAAGTTTGAACAAAAAAGAATCCGTCCTAGAGTGTTCCATGGGTAGCTCAGTGGTAGCTAGGTAGAAATAGATAAGAAAGGAAAATGAATCAGTGGACATCCTGCTTCATCCCAAATGTTCTGAATATTAAAAACTACTTCGCATGATATATCTGTATGCTTCTGTTTGTCGATAAATCATTTGCCTTGTTTCCAAGCTTGGGATTGCTCTTCATCCCAAAGCTCTCGTTCACTGAGTGTCTGAGGGATTGAGAGAGCCCAGCCCTGCTCCTGTTGAAGAAGTGGGAATTTCTTTCAAGAGTTTCCTGAAAGAATTATTCTTGTGGAGGAGCTCTTTTGCCCCTGGAAAGGGGAGTCTGCAAGGACTGATTGGAGCTTTGAATGTCGTTAGAATTTGTCTTTGCATACCATAAATATATGCAAAATGCTGAGGCTGGCTCTTAATGATTGAAATGCAGGTAAGGGATTTTTTTCATACATCGTATGAAGACGTTCTGCAGTGGCTAGAAATCCTACCACCTCATCTTCATTCCAAAGTGCACATGTCTCATATCTTCCTGCTCTTCACAGCACTGCCCTGAGCACACTTTCTAGGTGTTGTGGGCTCTCTACTTTTAATTTGCTGACACCACTCTTCACTGATTATGTTAATTACATGTACTTTTGTGACCTCTCACTCTTTTTGCCTTTCTTCTTTTGCTTGCAAAGGTCCATTGGGAGGGCTTAGTCACATTACTTCTTTTTTCCCCTGCTTTGTTCTCTGCCACTTTTTTGTTTGGGCTGTTAAAACAGCAACAAAGTGGATTTTGACAGCTCAGGGAATGACCTGTCCTAGTTTTGGTTCCCAGGGAAATGGGTTTCCTAGTTTGGTGGTACTGGCTGGCAACTCTGACCTTGGCACTTCGCTGGTTTAATCCTTGTACAATTCCACTGCACAGCAGAGTTGGTTTTAGTATGCACAAGTAAGCATCAGCTGAGAATCAGACACGCTGCCTGCCTGAGCTTTAAGGTTGACTGCCTTTGGTTATTACACCCCTTTACAGGAAGGAAGAAGGGGAAGATGCACAACGAGCCTGACCCAATCCATTCTTCCATATGGCGAGTAAAGACAGGGAGAGAAATGTTTGGGTTTTTTCAATTCCTTCCCTCTGCCCATCAAGGAGTTGGGTAATTGTCAGCTGTGACCTGTTGCCACTCCTTTTGTCTATTCATTTTATTGTTTGCAACACATTCAAAATCAATTAGGCAAATTAATGGAATATAAAACCATCGAGGCTATCACAGGCAGTTGGTTGCTTTATCAGGAGATTGCCAAGCTGCAACTCCAGGAGCTGATGGAGCATCCTGAGGAAGCACTGACTGGTTCTGCTGTCCACATCTGGAGGTGGACACCCATTGAGATCGAAGTGGTAACTCTTGTGGTATGAGAAGGGCATGGGTGAAAAAGAATGAAGAATCCCATCCAAGCAAACACCCTGAACTTCTGTTCCCCTTTAAAAAGAGGATAGACTAGAAGAGAAACACCCTGAAGCAAAGGATAAAGAAAAAAAGCGAAGAAAGAGGAGCCATAAGAAGTTGTAGCTGCAAACACTTTATTTACAAAGTGTTTTCTGCTTTAGTGGCAACAAAATTTAAAAACAGGTGGAGAATCCGGAGTCCTGTAGCTGGCTGGTCACCTACAAATACTAGGATAGAAGGTCTCTGATAACGGTGGGTGCCTGTGGTGTATTTACCACGCAACAATATGTAAAAAACTGCGCTTCTTTTGTTAATTGTCTGAGCCAAGCCCTGCTTTATGGAATGTATTTGACACTACTGCCACTACCTTCTGCTGCCTTCATAATGTTGGGAAGTACTTTCTTATCCTCTTACTCTACACGCCTGTCATCTGCTGCCAGCCTGGGCACTGAGGTTTTACTGCGTACAGTTGGTGATATTACAGGAAAAGGGGTTTGCAGCTCTCTTGAAAGCAAAGGCTCTTATGCATTAACTGTAATGGGCCTGTAGTGCTCGGTGAGAAGAGAACCTCTCAGGTGATGAGGCCTGTCATTGCAGATTGAAGAGAAAATAGCTAGAATCATGAGAGGCATTTGATGGATTCTGTTGGTGCTCTTGCAAGTAAATAGAGAGTAGGAGGGCTTCCAACTAAGCAGCTCAAGTTATTACTGCCTTAGGGCTGAAGAAACTGGAGTCAATAATCCTGCCTCAGGGACTCTTGCCACTGGTTTTGGTGGAGGATGGATTCCCCTGAGAACCTATTCAATGCCATCAGCTTAACCTTAACAACCAGTGTGTTCACGATGGTAAGCTTTTTCCCCTGATCTCACTGATTTGCTCGATGTGTTAGCCCAACCAGAGCATGTCGTGTAACGCCACGTACGTAAACCCACATCATCACGGTGAATTGTCACTGTTCAATCCACAGGATGCTCGCACAATTTGCAGTGAAGTCACCTGCAGACAAGGCTCCCCTTGCCAGGAACAAAATGGTAGCATTGATGTCTTTATCCATGATAGCCGTTCACGTGGAAGAGACCTATGTATAAGTGGAGGCTGGATTATTGCTGATCTTTAACTCTGGGTTCAAGGGGCGGGGAAGAAAGGGCTTTCCACACTCATGTTCCCCACCTAAGGGACTGATTTATGCAGAGTTCTTAGTTTTTAGGCAAGTTACAGCTTCTAGTAAATAGTTGTGATTCTTCAGGCCCATCCAGGAAGATGCATTCTATATTACTTTTTTTTTTCCTTTTCTCTTTTCAGAATAGACTTCAGCTGAAAAATAGGCAGCGATGCTTAATTTTGGTAATGCTTTCCTTGGACTGAAAGAGAATATGACTGTGTGGAGAAATGGGGATTTGTTTATGCTGTTTAACAGCACTGTGCAACTGTTTTACATGCTTGTGGCATATCAAACACAGAGTACTCTTCGTGTTATCCCCAATAAAAAAAGTGGGTTTGGACACTCCAGAAATGAAGCTCTCCCAGCCTCATTGTATTCTCCTGCTCTTTTCAGAGGGGAATACCTTGCTTGTGATATGATGCTAAGGAGGACTGTGAATATTAAAAAGCAGCATGGCCAGCTAGAGTTAAACATTCAGGATGAGACGTTAACTGAAACCACATGTGAAATGCAGCTGTTTCTGCCGAGGCTTTCATCAGGCTGTGCTGGGAAGATTGGTGGGTTTTAATATGTGGTCTCAAGCAGAGCCAATAGAAATGTGTGGCAAATGTGTGTGAAATCAGCGTGTATCCATGGGGGGTCCGTGGGGTTTCGTGTAGCGTTTTATTTGCGTTAATCGAAAAAACGGTGATAATACCTGTGTTGGCACAAAATACCTTTATTTCCCAAGCATGCATAAAAGGGAGCCATCAGATAAATCTGGTGAATTGCAGGAACCTGAACCTACACGCTAAGTCGTGTCCTGGCTTGGTTGTTTTTTTTTTTTTCAGTGGATCAGAACAAGCAGAAAAGAGGGAACCACGAACTAAAAATCCTCTGCAGAAAAATATGAGACGTTTGAGACCGGCTGGTCGCAAAGCCATTGAAGACTGATGTTCCTGAGTCAAACTCTTAATGCCACTTAACATTTAGGAGCTAAGGATGACTATGGATCAAAGAGCTGCTGAATCATAGCTGCTAAAAGAGAAATTGCCGTGCCTGTGAGGAGGGATGAGCAGATACTTGAAAGCTGATCTGTTAACAAGAGTATGTTGTAGAAATTCATCCAAAGGGAAGGTTAAGGGATAGGGAAATTCTGCTACTAGCCATGAGGAGAGCCAGACTTTTCCTGGCATGGGAGCTGAAGGCACCAGTGAAGTTTAGTGGGTTGTGCTCGAATGTGTTTCTCACAGAAAGGTGGTTGGACACTTTACAGATGTCACATTGCCCTGATTAACTACACGTGCAGCTGCCCCAAGCTGTGAAGCTGGAATCCTTGGGGCCTTGCAGGCAAAACCTTCATAAAGGTATGCTGAAGAAAAGGCTTCCGCTGGCTGTGCCAGGAGGAGATGTGATAAGCCTTTCCCAGCTGGAAATTCCTCCCGTATGTGTGTGCATGATGATAATGTAACAAATTCAGGAGCGAGAGTAGAGCAGACCTTGAATGGGAAGGGGAGAGGTTCAGGTTCACCTAAGTTCTGCCCTTGTACGTGGACATAATAAGATCTGGTAGACATAAAGGGCAGCTTTAGAGTAGTTTTTCACTTAATACAAAGACAGCTTGAGTAAAGGGAGAGAAATAGGGAACCAAAGGAGGTGATGGAGGCTTATTAAGTGTGGATTATTTTTTAACTCCCAATAAGTGATAAAAGTGACTCATCCTTGATCAGCTCTCCGTAATTTTCAGAAGTGTGAAAGAAAGTGAAAGTAGTGAAGAGGCAAAGGTTCATGTTGTAATGACAATCTTCAAGGGACTCATTTTGTTTGAACACACTCAGAACCGAAGAGCAAGTGGAGAAGAGGTCAGGGAACAAAACTCAGTTGGCTCCGTACAGGAGAAGTTGGAGGGAAGCACTGAAAGGTAAACAGGGTTACAGCTCAAGCAGGAAAAAGTGTGGTTTGCTGAAAAAGCCAGGGGAACGGCAGCATTGATTTCTGCTTATACCTCGGCAAATTGCAGGGGAGCAAAACACTGACGCATCGTTAAATAGAAGAGAACATCTTGTAAAGTGCCTATCAGTTCTTAGCGAAGCACTGTGTTATAGCGGCGAATTATTAATCTGTGTAACAGGAGAACCCAAGGAACAGGGAATTCTTGTAGACACTGGCAATAAGAGAAAAAACCCCGACAATAATCCACAGACATCTTCTGTGCATGTTGGAGGGCACGGATTCCCCTTCCGGTGCAGGTACTGCAACAATTGTGACAGCAGGTCCAAAGAGGAACAGATTTCATTGATAATTTTGAAGTATAACCGAGAAATGTAATGAAATCAGTGTTAGCACAGGAACTTGCAATCATTTGGAGAAAGAGCAGTTTTACCTACAGAAGATCCTCAGATGAACGTTTGCGATATGAAGCACGTGCGGCCCTGGCACACGGGCTTGCCTCAGGGGCTGTGCTGTAGCACAGCAGCCAGGAGCTTGGAACCCGTGTGAGATCTTCGCTTTGGCAGCCCTCAAAAGTGGTGCAAACAGCCTGATGTTTCTTAACCTCAGAAAATCAGCGGCAACAGTGATGAACAGCATCAAACGCCAGCTCTCCTTGCCACCAAACATGCTGTGAAAAGACTTAACAAGCACTAAAGAGCTTCCTGCAGGGGGCTGTCTAATTCCCATCAAAGTCGTCTCTTGAAGGGTAAAGGGAAACGAGCGACGGTTTATTGATAGCTCTGATTTTTTTTTTTTAAAAATTTTTTTTTTTTTTGCTTCTGGCAGAAAAATAAGATCAGTTCTAGCAGCTTTCTCTTTGAACCTCGCTGCTTATGCTAGTCCCCTTCTCTGATACCTGTAGCACTAGGGCATCCAGGATGAATCATTTTGGCTTCAGTGTTCAGCTCTTGTTTTTCTGTCCTCTGTTCAATATTGTCATTTGTTCACATGGAGAAAAAACAAACAAACAAACAACCGCACAGTGTGATAACATGTGAACTTCTTTTTGGACCANATTCTGCAGCAAGACAAATTTTCAGCAGGATTGTTGAAATCTTTACAGAGGGCAAGTGTCATGTACAATGTGGTGGTTATAAGGTACTTGGCTTTGTTTTTTCACTCCCTTTCACCGCCTTTCCTCAGTACTTCAGAATTGTGGTAGAAATGTGCTTTTCTGCTGAAAAGAATAGAGATGGTGGTGATCTGTCTTCTGAGCTCAGTACCATGCAACTGGGATAATAGTCCTAATTTCCTAGGACTGATTACAATTTTCATCCCAAACTGTTGTATCAGCACTGGCATGGCCACCAGTGATTGTCCTTCTGCACTTGGCACTGGGGAGGCTGTACCTTGAATCCTGGGTTCAGTTTTGGACCCCTCACTCCCAGAAGGACCTTGAGGGGCTGGAGCATGTCCAGAGAAGGGCAACGGAGCTGGTGAAGGGTCTAGAGCACAATCGTGTTGACGAGCGGCTGAAGGACCTGGGGTTGTTCAGCCTGGAGAAAAGGAAGCTCAGGGGAGACCACCTCGGTCTTCACAACTCCCTGACAGGAGACTGGAGCCAGGTGGGGTCAGCCTCTTTTCCCACATAAAAAGTGATAAGACAAGAAGGAACAACCTCAAGTTGCACCAGGGGAGGTTTAGGTTGGACATTAGGAAAAAAAATCTTCCCCTTCAGGGTTGTCCAGGCTTCCCAGGGCAATCGTGGAGTCCCCCTGATCCCTGGAGGGGTTTCCAAGCCGTGGAGATGTGGTGCTGAGGGACACGGGGTAGTGGTGCCCTGGCAGTGCTGGGTTAACAATTGGGACTTGATGATCTTAGAGGTCCTTTGCAACCTACATGATTCTATGAACACTGTTCTTGTCTGTCTGGATCCTTCAACCCCTGAGTCTGGTGGTATGTGTAGTAAAATCCCTTACGTCTAATTAAAATAGAAAAGATGTGGTAAGGAATGTTTCTTGGACAACAGTAGCGTAGGGCATGGAGGAATTAATGGGACGGTAGGAAGAATGAGTGGTTCCAGGGTCATTTTAGGGACACTTCTTAGAGCTCCCTAGTTTTCCATCCTCTGTGAGTTGATATAATGGTCAGGGAAGAGCTATTTTCATATATGTAAATATATATATATGTAAATGTATATGGCTGTTTGAAAAAATAACCTTACTCTTCAATCCCAGTGCCAGCAGCAGACCTGCTGGGTTGCTCCTAAAACGATGAATTGATAAGAGTCCTAATAGGAGGAACTCAACAGGAAAAACCCAAAATGAATGAGCTTGCCAAGCCATGGCTAACATCATCGAGTTTATATATGTTTCATTAAGCTGAGACTTGACAGCTTTATGAGGAAACAGTGGGGTTTGCAGTGTATGAAGAACCTGTAATCCTGCCAAGGCTGATCAGGTCCTGTGCCATCCAGCCTATTTAATAGACAAATATTTGCACAGTGAAAATGTCATTTTAAACGACCGGTTTGATAATCCCTTAAGCTTTTAAATGAGCTGCAAAGTCGGGAATTTCTACCCTGATCTCTAAAATCTAGTGGCACATTAGATAATCAAAGCAAATAAAAAAAAGAAAAAAGAAAGATGAGTTAGGCTTTGTTCCTAAATTAGGGATTTTTTTGTGGTGACTTCTGCTGGTGCTTTTACCCATCAGTTTTCTGCCCTGTTTGTTGAGGACCATAGTGTTCCTTCTTGTTCCAGTAAAACTTGAATTTTCCTTAACAGAACTGGAACTGAGACCTTTTATTTCATCCTTCCCCTTTTAGTCTTTACTTCTCTGATCCATGACCTTCTCTTGCTTTTTGCCCCACAAAAGTCGGAGGCCATTTGATCTCGGACAGAAAGTGCTATCACAAAGTAAGAGGTCTTTATGATACCGCTTACTTGAGAACTAGAGAAATAAGGGAGCAGAGGCAAAATATTTCACGAAAAAATAGGTTAAAGATGTGACAAGACAGCAGTAAGCACACACAAAAAAGGATAAATACCTGTTTTCCTCTCCCATACGTGTATTTAATTGAGAGGTTAGGCCGTAGCAGGTGATTTAGTGAATGTCACTAAAATAATCAGAATAAAACAGTTACAAAGAGATTTAAATAACAGTAAAGTGACCTGGGTTCTGAATAAAAATAGCATCATGTGTCACTTAGGTGCATGTTTCCCTTGGACTGTATATTTTAAAAAAGCTGAATTTTATAAATCCTCTGAAGTGAATTTGACGATGACAAAGGAATATTTGGCTGATGATCAGATCCAGGGACAGATGCCCTCCACAACATTCTAACACTAATTGCAGCACAGCGATGTTTCACAACCAGGCAAAGAATTTACTGGGGTGAGAAGCAAGAAGGGGAAAAAAAATAAAAAAGAAAGAAAGAAAAAAATCTTGAAAATTGCATTAATAGAAACAGCAGGCAGGTGGCAATAACCAAGTAACTTTAATTGTCCGCGGAGCTCCTGGGAATCAATTTACTGTGATTATTACCCACATGTTGTAAGGAAGAAAGAGCAAATTAAATAGAATGACACAAAGGGTAGTAAGCTAGATCACGGGATTCCCATAGAGAGCTCGCAGCGGTTCTGTCCTCAAGGACACGCTGGTTTAGGTAATTTTGTGCTGGAGCAAACAGCATGACAATGCCGGTCAGGCAATGAAACACTGTTATTATTGGTGTGCACACACACACAGCCCAGCCTATGCAACCAAATCTGGTTTGGTTTGGGGTAGACTAGAAAACTTACAGATCCACCATGCAGCGGATTGATTTCTCCTTTAGAATTCCCTCTACGTGATTTAATAGCTTACCCTGGAACACGGTGCTGCTATTAACTGCCCTTCTTGTCTGTCCAAAGCCATGCTAGGAAACCACCCTAGACCACTGAGCTCCAGACTTACTTGACCTAACAGATCGATGGTTTTCCCATCCCAGAAAGTTTTCAGCATTAATATATATATGATTCTAATTTAACAGAGACTTACTGAGATTTTGAGAGAAGGCTCATTCAGAGCAGCTTGTTTTCAGCTAACTCGCTTTACCCACAGAGGACATTGGCGATGCACCTTCAAGCCCAGTTCAGAGTCGCATGAGAAACTGGGAGCAGGATTTAGCTGACTAAATGTAGACAATTAGTGCCACTGGAGATTACTTTAGCTCTCACCTCTGACTTCCACTGGCCCTCCAACTGGGCACAGGTCATCTTCCAGGTCTGCAATTCTCTGTTATATCTGCAGAACAGATGCCTCAAATGAAGGTATTCAAAATGGTTCTGAAGTCTCATATTTAGGCAGCTGAATGCTCTCTCAGTCTTCTCTATGCTCTGAGGATGTTCCAATCAATATACTGCGGGCTCTCCAATGGCTACAGTTGCCCACAACAGGCTAGAGGTGAATTTCTCAATACATTTGCTCTCAGTGTTACTCTATTCTGTATAAATAAATACCTCGTGATAAAGGAAGGGCTGGCTTCCCAGTCCAAAAAGTGAGGTTTTGCTAGAGACGTGAGAGACAGTGGAGTTTAAATTCCTGGTCTAAATCAGGCAGACCAGGTTTGAACCCAGATCTTCCACATCCTCAGGAAGTGCCTTAATCATTAAGCCTTCAGCTAATCACGGGCCCTGAGTTAATTTGTGCCAGACCTTAATTATTTGAAAGCAATGCATTTCTACAGAGCAACTTTGATTTGGAAAGAAATGGCATTTCTAAAATGAAAAATCATTTTCAATGAAAGAATCCTAACTAATTAAGATATTGATTGCTGTGAGTGTCTTCAAGAGGATATTCCTTCTTTCAAAGGGGAGCATTCCAGAAGCAAGGGCAGTGTTTTGCCTTTGAAATGAAAGGATTTTAATGGCTGTATCTCCACTTCTCAAGAGAGAAACTTATAAAATAGTTTGGAATGGTTGGGATGCCCGTCTAGAAAATCCCATGTTGCATAACCAGGCTAATTTCACAGCTCAGCTTCGAGTCAGTGGATATCTCAGATGCCAGGCTCGCTGGCTCCACATTATTATTTGTTTGCTGGTTTCTTTCCCTGGCACTTCCCAACATTTTCCACAGGGTAACAGCTGAATATATTCCAGTGAAGAGTCTGAACAACAACCTTCAGCAAGAGGGTTCAAATGGTGATGTAAAATCCGCACGGTCGATTTAAAACTAATCCTGGTTTGTAGCTGTGAAGTGTTAATTGAAACCTTTACAATATACATGCTATTTAGTTTGCCTTACAAGATATTAGGTGTAGCAGACAAACTAAAAAGCACACATAAGCACTGAGCTCTAATCTTTAGAGCGGTGGGATCAATTTATAGATCTATCTCACCCTATAGATTTTGGAACACTTATTTTGGAGTCTGCACTGGGAGCATATTTAGACATTTCAAATGTATTGTGCAGTTTTGATTGGTGGCACTATTAACTAAAAAAACACCAAATAGTTGTTTGGAAAATGCGCTTCTTATACAATGTACCTTGAGTAACTCGTGTGTTCTCTTTCCTCCCCCATTTTTTGAGATAAAAATGAAATAAACCAAACATTTTCTCTTCTTCATTATCCTTTAAAGTCAATCATATAAGCTAAACTCATCCAGTGGTGAATATTATCTTATAAAAGCTTCACATGATTTATTTTCTTTTTTTTTTGCATCTTTATTTGGTCCAAATGACAGCAAATAAAAAAAAATACATCAAGATATTGCCTGGTAAAACAATGCCTGGGTCAGGGTAGCCCAACTTCTGTAGCACCAGCCAAGCAAAGATCTGTTTTGCTGATTTCTGTGTATTATTAAAACATTTGGTTCTAGTTGTGCTTGGAGAGAGTGGTAATGGGTGGCTGTGAAATCACCAGCAGCCTGTATTTATAGGAATATGTTTGCGGCAGACCTGTACAATACTAAAACTGAAATGTGTTGATGTGTGTTAGTAGAAGACCAACCAGTGCCCCGCGGCTAAAGTTGTCAAGCACTACTGCAATAGAAATACGAAGGGAGGGATTATTTTCCATTCCGCTGGGAACATTTTCCGTTATCCTCTTCCAGCCTCATAAAAGGCTGAAATAATGCTGTATATCCGAAGTCCTTGTCTTCTCTGTTGTTTCAATGGTGGAGGCCAACATCAAAATGTCGGGCTTTGAAAGCAGTGGTGGTGCAAGACGTGGGGTGTTGGGATGCAATGTTAAATCTCATTTTTTGTTTTTATTTTTGCTTTAGGAAACAGCAGCAGGAGAAGAACATTAAGTCACAATGGTTATGAGAAAAGAGAAAATCTTTCATTTCTAGCTGTGGCAACAAAGAGACTTTGCGATAGGCTGTGCATTCTAAAGGTGCACTCAAGTGTGTTCCTGCACCCTGTAATAAACAATGAGACTGAACTTTATACCTCAGCTCCACTGAAGTTGGAGAAGAACAAGGACATTTTTTTCTTGAAGGAAGAATCTGCCCCTCTGTGATACAGAAGTGACCAGCATCCTATTGACAGAGGAGTTGCCAGGAGGAATGGGATGATGGTGCTTGGAACCAGATGCCGCAGCAGATGAGCTTGGAAATAGGTAAGCGTGAAAAATAAGACTCTGGTGAGGTATGAGAGGCAGGAGTGGGTTCTACCTAAAGGAGAGTCCCAGTCTCTGCTATGAAAAACTGCGTAAAAATCCACGTGCCTTATGCAGAAGCAGGTGAAGCCTGTACTGGCCTCCCTGCTGCTTCCAAACCCTGAGTGCTTTGAGTGTGACAATCTAGTGCATGAGCACTGTGGATGGGAGAGTTTGTGTGTATCTGTCTGACAGGCAGATTATCACAGTAACAACCTAGAATTACTTTTCAGTAATAAAGCTTTCTTCTTAAATCCTTTTGAAAAGATTGCAAGCCAGGTGTTCTCATGGGTGGCACCTTGCTACTTGTCCTAGTTTGGGTTAGAACAGAAATTCTGTTCTATGACTTTTACTTTTCAGCTAAGTCTGTCTGAAGTTAGTAGCATGTTTACCAGACAGTCTGCTTCTGGCAGTGATAACGCTCCATGTGGACATGTAAGTTAGTACCAAGGATTGGTATGTGAATCAAGGTCATTGATAGACTTTGCATATCACACCGGGGGTGCAGAAAAGNAGCTAGTTAACTCCTTTAAAACTGATGGCATTCTTAAAATGCAGCTTTAACCATCTTAAGTAAAAGTAAAATGCATCTGATGCCAGCAACAGGTATTTTGTGCTATCTATTTAAAACCATTGGCAATACTTGTATTTTGAAATATATATTTGAACTTTCTGGTTCTGTTCAGGGAAAAGAAAACTTAACTGCATAGTGTTTAGCAATCACAATTGTGAAGAGTTCCATGTAACAAATCTAGTATGGCATGGTGTTGTTTACGCTGTAAAAGCATTTATACTTTATATATGTGTATATAAAGTCAAAATCGTAATCATGTGAATATAAATCAAAAAGAAAGTGATGCCATGTGTGGTGGGTAGATACGATTCAGATGAATAACTTTCGATGAAACAATATAGGCAAATATCATCCAAGATAAAGAGAAATGTGTACTCCTACAAAAATGTCAGAAATATGTCTTATGTTAACCGAGACTCTCATTTGCCTTATATAAGGGCGGTGAAAATGGATTTGCTTGGTAGTGTTGAAATGGACTTGGGCTATCCAGTTGCAATGCCTAGAAGATACAGCTTGGAACGGGTTGCCCAGGAAGGTAGTAGAGGCCCCGTCCCTGGAGATATTCAAGATCAAGCTTGATGAGGCTCTGAGCAACCTGCCTAGGTTGAGGATGTCCCTGCTCCCCGCAGGGGGGTTGGACTGGATGGCCATTAGCGGTCCCTTCCAACCCAAGGCATTCTATGATTCTGCGACCACTGAGCAGCATGGTGTGTAAGTCAAGCTCTGCGTATGCAACATTACGAGATGAGTGTCCAACCTCAACCCTCTAATCCCGATACAACAAGATACAGGGATATTTAGTGCGTAATTAAAGATACCAACTGGCTGCTCTGCACCATTATCCACAATGTTGGTCTTTCCAGGACTGTCGGTATAATGTTGAGCCAAAGCAGCGTAGCGTGCCTGAGAGCATTCAGCCTGGAGAATTTGGAATTTGACTGTGAAATGAATTCATTATTTTTCACAGATGTAATTCTGTTCGTAAACGGTCAGGAGAAAATTAGAAATGCTAAGTCCTGCCATGATTTCAACAGATATTTCCGTCTTTACATCTTTATTTGATTCTTTCAGTAAAAGTTAGCTGGAAGTGCTTGGAAGAAAATGAGACATAGTTAACTCTTAATCACCGTGTTTATATACTAACAAAAAACCTTCCTCTGTGATCTGTTCATCAGATTCATATGTTACACGGCTCTTGAAGAATCAAACATTCTCATAAAAAACTGCTTCTGGTTGCTTGATCTTCTATGTGTACCATCTTTGATTTGAATAAAGTCACATTTAGGAATTGGTTGACTCATTAGGGCTGGGTATTTATCTTAAGAGAAGGCACAACAGAAGGTAGACATGACTGGATTCAGTAACACGGTCCTCTAATGAGATGAGATGTTGTGCTTTGCTTTATGCGCCTGTTTGCCTGAGGTATACGTTTCTTCTAACCCATAAATTTAAAATGTGTCATCTACAAAATATTCCGGCAAAGCGGGGCCTGAAGTGAATTGAGACTCCTAATTCTTTGCAGTACCTACAGGTAACAGTGAGTTTCACTCAGTAAAATGTGTAGTAGCCCATTGCTCTGGGGCCTGAGCCAGATAGTGCTGATGTCTGGTGGGACTCTGAAAAAAAATTCTACTAGGAAATAATTTGTGAGAGGAAGAATGTAAGTGTTTAACACCTTGTTTCACTCCACTGCTTAACATCTTCTGAGTTTTGTTGCTAATAAAAATACTTGTGAGATTTTTGTTTCATAGGAATTAACCTGCTTCAGTTTGTAATTTCAAGAAAATAATAATAATAATAATGACATAATAACCTTCATGGTGTGATCATTTCTACTAGAATTTGCTGAGATATCACAAATAAGGAAACCTGAGAGCGGGCAACTAAAGCTGCTGTAGTTTTTTACTCGCATTTGAAAGTCTTTTGTAAGAATAAAAGTTCTATCATTATTTCTGAATTATTTAGGCTAAAACAGAGAAAGGAAATAAATACAGAGATTATGATGCAGATGGTTTTGGGTTTTTTTTTCAGAAGATCTCACCAGGCCTTTGAAATAATGCTGGCGTGGACCTTCAGAAATCCACATTCTCCATGTGATACATACATACAAAGCCTATGTTTGTTCTTTTTGAAAAGGCTGAAGATTTATCTTGAGGAAATGCTTGACTAACTGGGAAAATTTCCAAAGTTTTTTTGAAAGGTATGTTTGAATTCTTTGCCTGCCTCCCATTGGGAAAGCTTTGGGAATTGCAAATAGAAAATGAACTCTTCATAACATTCTGAGTTGGTTAAGAAATGCAGAAAAAAATCAGTTGTGATATCTACATAGTACAAAAATATAATAATAATAATAATGGGGAGAAAGAGAAAAAATAGCTTAAATTCCAGGATTTTGGAATGTTGCAACACCTTAATTCCATGTTTGAATTTTCTCATTTTTACTTGCTGTAGCAGCAAGCAGCATGTAACAGAAATGGATAGATGGTGCTTATTGCCTGGGCTGACGGTTGTTCTGTCATCTCTAATACATTTCCACGGAGGAACCTGCGATTTCAGTATATAATTTTTGTACAAATGCATTATGGGAAGTGAAGGGCAGCTACATATCCTGATTCCTCCTGGGAGCTGAGGCTAAAAGCAGGGAAACTACAAGTCCTTTGAAGGTGACGGCAGCTGAAAGAGATTTAAAGCAAAAGGGTTTGAGTTTTATTTGCAGTAATGCACGTTTGAATTTCACTTAACTGTCCTAATGGTTTAGGATTTGAAAACTGGTAGTTAGGTAGAGGAAAGAAACCCAAATTATTGCTCAGGAAGAAGATGGCAGGAAGAATTCAGCCATTTTCTGCTTATCTGGCAGCAGTAAAGGGTAAAACCTATAAGAAGTATAAGTTTTGTTAGTTCTGCTGCATACAGAGAAACGCTTTGCTGAGCTGCAAGCTATGTTCTTGTGCTACGAATGTATGGAGCATGAAAGGTAATAAAAATGGGGATTTTTCTATTGTTTTGTCTATCTAATAGATGGTTCAGGAAATAAAACGATGAGGTATTTGTAAAATAGTTTATTGGAACGCTCCTCTCCTATAGCTCCGTCTGTAAAGTGCCGCATGCTGAAGCGCTCCTGATATTTACAGTGCAAGTACCTGTGCCAAATGAAGTAACCAGGTGACCCGGTTGCCTGTGTACAACTAATAGCACAATTAACAGCACCCGACCGGTTGTGCCATAAAAGCCACGTATATCATTTCAGGGTACGTTCCTTGAGGTTTTAAACCCCGTTCTTGTGATAAATGTGCGCTTCTTGTAAGGAGAGTTAAAATGCCGCTGCTTTAAAATCTTGGGACCTTGAGAGCTGGAAACAAATATGCTGAAACCCATTGGGAAACTGGCAATATTTAATCACTAGAGGAAAAAGCTCCCATTTCTAGCTCTGCAGATTGGTCTAATATTGATTTTTAAAGCCAACACTCAGTCTTTTTGGTTCAGCATATGGAGAGGGAAAGGCTGAAAGAGAGATTGTGGGATCATAGAATACCAAGTTGGAAAGGACCTCAAGCATCATCTGGTCCAACGTTTCAAGGTAAAAAAATATAGTTTAGTTGAGATGGCCCCAATGTTGGTGAGGACAAGGAAACCTGTGAAGGTGACAAAATAAATCTAAGCATCTTCGACATTTGATGTGTTCAAAGTACTTCTGGCAGAAATGGATTGATAGGTAGAATACAAAGTCATAGGATCATGGAATCTTTTAGGTTGGAAAAGACTTTTAAGAGCATCGAGTCCAGCCATTAACTCAAAACTGTCTGGTAAGTCTAGTCACGGTAGGAGGAATAGACTTCATCTCCTGTGCCCAACCTGTTCCATGTGTCCATCTTGCTTCATTTTTGTCCCTTTTTGTTTCTACAGTTACACTTAATTCTCTTGCCGTGAGAAGCCCTGAAATATTAGTTATCCAGATCTTTCTCCAGCCTCCTGTTTACTCTCTGAAGCCGGGGTTCAGTCCCTTTTTAAAAAGCTTCATTTCAAAGAAATACAACCAAAGAAGAACGAATAGACTGTCTCATCCATGAAAGGTGATGATGAATCTTTGACTTGCTTGGAAAAAAAGAAGACG
>WEIS01040598.1:0-10577 GCA_013389965.1 Todus mexicanus
TTTTTTTTTCTGTTTTGTATATTTGTGCTGGTTTTTATATTTACTGATGATTTTTCCTGCTAAAAGTGTTATTGTGAGCTAATGGTATTGTAATCTTGCTGGTCTGTACACAAGACTACAAACAAGTCTCCTGTAATAGTTACACAGATAAATTGCCACTCTGAAATCTTTGAAGGTGTGCCATTTTTGAAAGGTCTGTTTAAGACGTACTTTGATCATTGCCTCACAGCAATGTGAAATCAGTGACTTGCTGGGAAAAGCATATTTTATACTTGTTGAGTAGGAATCCTTGTTTTGCTGAGTTTTGAGGCTGCGCACCACAGAAGGGATTCGCTTCCTCCTGCTTGGGATGCCTGAACATTTCTGCCATGAACACAATAACTAGCAGCAGAGAGAGACACTGTGTCAGCAGTGTGTGTTGGTGCTTCTCAAGCTTGATAATTAAGGAGGCAAATTATGTTCTGTGCCATTTTAATTAGGAAGAGCACAGTCCTGTAAATATCACTGTGCTTGGATAGACATGATAAATGCTCCCAGACTTCAAACTCCAAGGCACAAACTTTTAACAAGTGCATCAGAAAGGAGTTTTCTTCCTCATATACAAGATATGTGATTTGCTATATTTTGCATTCTGTAGAAGGAAAATCTACGAGAGGTATGTTTCCAGACTGCTTGGACTGATTTTGTCTGTTATATCAGAAGGATCGAGACCAAGCTGACTAAATGACTGATTTAACAGGCCAGGCTATCAGACTTAGGGAACAACTTGTCTAATCTAGTACGTGGTTCCTGTAGCAGCTCGGTTCAGTTCAGTGACAAGAGCTTCTTTTCTGGTGGGTTGTTGTTTTGTTTTGTTTTAATTGAGGCTTCAATGATCTAGAATAAACCATTGTAAAACTGTTCCAGTTTGGGGACTTTAAAGTTATGCTTGTTAGGTCTAAGCCTTCACACAAGTTGATTAGAAGGGAATTTTAACCTGGAGGATAATAGTAAGCTCCTCTTAAGTGTAAATATGAGCTTATTGGCAACAATTTGCCTAAATTATGATACTTACAGAATGGTGATTGGGTAGTGATATGGAACACTGACAGCCGCTCCATTCCTAAAAGCCTGCTACATGTAGAACAGAGTAAAAGTCTGTGATGGGACAGAGAGAATACATGAAATGGATTTGTTTCTCGTCTGACATTGCTTGTAAATGCAGCACATAATGGAGGCATCATATGTAACAGTAAAATTCAAGATATATAGGGCCTTTTCCATCTCTCCTAGATCTTAATAATTCACAAAATTTTTAGTTCTTTGTTGCTCTGTCTTATTTTTGCTTATACCAGCCAAGTAATTCCTTCCGCTACTTGTTTTTTCAGTATTTCTGACACACATTCAATACCTGCTGTCAGAGGTATTGCACAAAAGGTTAAAGATACTTGCTACAATCTTTTTTCCATATATCATTCCTTTGTTACACTTTCAGTTCTAATTGCATTTTCTGTGCTGCTTCTGAATTATCAATAACTTGCTGGTGAAGTGCTCAGAAATGAGTGCAATAGAAGATGCACATGCAGATTGAGTATTTTAGTATTTTTTGTTCTTGCGAATAGTTCACTCCTCACCTTTCCTGTCAGGCTTGGATGGACATTGCTGTATGGTTGGCTCCTTCTGTTTCTCCATGTAGAAAAATTTTAGTACCTCTCTAAGCCTTATGTTCTTTCAATGTTGGATGCTTGAACACAAAGTTAAATGAAGCAGCTATGTTGTTCTGTATTTCTAGGCTGGAGCCATGACTGGAGCCAACAACTCTCCTAGTTACTCTTAAATACTCTCACAACTTGATGCCGAAAAATGTAGTAGCGAGTCAGGTTCTGAGTAAGTGTTTTGTGATGTAGAAGTATGCTGGCCTCCACTGCATAACAAAGCTGCCTGAGATTCGTCTTGTCCCTGGCAAGTTCTTAAGTTCTTGTTCTGATGAGCTCTCCTAAGCTTACTGTCCAAAGTAGCGAAGCTAGATAGAACTGCATCAGAAATTCTTCATCACGGTGGTGAAGTGTGCTAGACTACATCGATGTCAGAACAGGGCTCTGTGAGAGCTGAGAGTGTCCTGCACTCCATGGGATTAGGTGCGTCTGCTCTCTGTGGACAGATTGCGAGAAGATCTGGGCCAACGCTAGTGTCAGTAATGAGGACAATATAAGTTAAACCTCCATCTGGATATGCTTCTCCAGCAGCAAGTTGGACTAGATGGTGCTTGTAGGTCCCTTCCGACTGGAGCTATTCTATTCTAGGAATCTTAGATGTAACTCCTCAGAGAGTCCAAATCGTTCCTGCTCCAATGATTTCAGTGATGCTGTATAGTTTTACAGCACCTCAGGGGTGTTTCCTACTTTTAAAAATGGTAATCTCCAACATGGCAACAAGAAGTTATTCTTCACATTAACTCTAGCCTAAAGAAAGAACTGTTCTTTGAACATCTTTCTGAAGACGATTTATCTGGGGCTTTTTTGAGAGCTCCTTGACTGTGTGTCTGTAGACACTTTGTCATTGTACAGAAGTTCAGTTTATTCCTTTCTTCCGTTCCCGTGATGCTGTAGCAGTGAGAAGGGCTGCTGTATAGCTTCAGCATACTGTGGTTTGGGGAAAAGATGATACTGCATATGGATGAATTGTGTCACATCTCTTATTCATATAGTCCCAACTGAATATGTGAACAGACACAAATGGAATTCCTGTTCCCCATTTTACAAGAAAGTTCAGCAGCAGAACTGTCTATCATTGTAAATCAGTAAGAGAAGACTCCTTAGAGATTTATAAGTGCTGTTTCTGACTGTTACAGGATCTTTTGTGGAGTATTTCAGGGCTCGGGAGTCGGATAGCTGATGTAACATACCTACATTTCCACTGCGTGGAAGAGAAATTTGAATAGACAAAACAGATCTTTCACAATACAGTAGTTTTATTGTGTAGCCCTTTTAGAGGAAACTAAAATAAGAATTTAAGTTAAACCTTGCATTTCTTTAGATTTAGAAAGTATTTTCTGTGTCCCAGAAAGCAGGACAAATCCAATACGCAGAGTGTGTCATCAAACTTTGTAACCTCCTCGTCCATTTCCTCTTACAAAAAACCCTGTGAGTTCCAGAAAAGGTACTTGCTAAAGCACTTTGAGTTTTTTGGGGATTTTTTGGTAAGTACTGTAGATTTCTGACACACAGAATGTCTTGAGGGTGAATCACCACCACTGTAGCACCACTTCACTTTGCTTTTTTGTGCTCTTGGCAAATGACACGATTCCTCTTACTATGCAGATAGTTGCATTTCTTATGTGAAACTAATCAGCAAAGAGGGTTCATCTGGACCTTTGTGTTTATGAATTGGCAGGAACCTAGTAACATTGCAAATGTATCTAGAAAGAGGTTTCATTTATATGGCCTTCTCCACTATGTTAGTGAAAGTCTCTCGTTTTGGGATAGTAAGAGCTTCTTTGAGACCGCTGTACCCACCGGAGAGTCCATTTTAGCTCTTGAGTAATACTCGGAGCACTGTGGGATGTCTATATACATATATATGTACACACACACAGAAGAAAAAGCAGTGCTTCATCCTGGAAAACAACCTGAGTACTTCCATGCATTAAGAATGCTCTGAGCAGAAGGCTTGGAGGTTTAATAAATTTAATGTTCTCTGAGTATTTTGCTAAAAAATACAGAGCACTTTTAGAAATACCCCTGCGCTGCCGTGAATCTCCCTGTAGATGCTCAGACCCCGTTGGGCAGGTGAGTGGAGCACCACAGCAGCTCTGCAGACCTGTACGTAATAAACTGCAGCCAGAAGGTTTCCTACAAACAGCTACTTGAATGCTGTTTTGAGCAGCATGGTTTAGATAGAACTGACACACAGGAGGTTCCCTCTGAACATGAGGGAATCCTTTGTCACTGTGAAGTGTGACCGAGTAGTGGCACCAGCCCAGGGAGATGTTGGAGCCTCCCTCCCTGGAGACAGTCAAAAGCTGCCTGGACATGGTCCTGGCAGGTGGCTTGGGGTGGCTCTGCTTGAGCAGGGGGCTGGACATGGTGACCTCCCGAGATCCCTTCCTACCTCAACCATCTTGGGATTCTGTGGTTTATTTCCTACAGACAAACTGCAGCCTCCACCGTTCCCACAAAATGATCCAACTGCTAAAGGAAAGAATGCTTTTCTGTTTTAGCCATGTCTGTTTTCATTCTTAAATTTGTATTTTCCGGTAAATGGTAATGGTTTAAGCTGCTGGTGGTTAAAAGGCAGGTCCTGCAGAATGGCTGGAGTTGCTTGGCAACGAGTGGGAGCAGGGAGGGAGGTGAGGAAGAAAGAGTAGCTTCCGAATATATGAACAACAGCATCCCCTCTGAAATCACTGGCATGTGAAATGGGAGAGTTTCCTCAAAGACGTACAGCATTTGGGAACATTTCTCAGGGACGTGAGGGAATATTGTGAATACTGGAACATGGAGTGAAACTGTGGTTGCCTTTGAATTCTGCTACCTACCGTCAAAAATATTTATTTCTAAATTCCTCACTCATGAGGTCCCCTTCCCCTCTCCGACTAACAGTGCTCCCTGTGTATTCCCTGGTCTAATCCTTGTTCGNGACCTATGTAACTTGTGGGTATCAGGTTAAAAAAGGATGAAAACGTAAGTAGTCAAGAGGTACACATGAATCTCAAGGTCAGAAAGACAAAAGCTCTTAAAGCTGCGTAGCTCTTTTCACCTGCAATTTGATCAGATTACCCATGTATCCATAGCATTAGGAAATGTGCAATTGGAAAATGTGGGGAAGAAGAATCTAAACTGATTGCAAGTCTCAGAGCATCCTAGTGAATAATGACATGAGGTGAGAAAGTCCAAAGGGTCATGTAAAACCAGCTGGTTTTCCTGCAATGAATAGTGACAGACATTTCCATCAATTCATATTCTCAGGATAAAGATGGGGAAGGAAAAAATGGAGTGGGATGGTCCTGCTGGGATGAATTTACAGTCTGGACTGCCTGGATTTTCTCCTTCCTTAGAAAGAATCCAAATGCTACAACTTCGGTCATGAAATTTCTTTCTTTGATGTTAACTGCTTGGCTGGAATTACAGCAGTGACGCAGTGTTACTCCACTTCTGTTGTGGGCATGCATAGGGCTGCTCTGCACTAGTTACAATCAATTCCTTTCCAGTATGCCCAGATAATAATGCCTTTCTTCCCTTAATGTCTCTTCTCGGCTGTCTGCTTAGTATTGCGGATTCTTTGGAAAAAGTACTATTGCTAAAGATTTGGAAGGTGCTTGTTGCACAGGTAGTTCTGCCACTAATAAACAATAAATAACATACCCTGAAACATAAGGCACGGTTTCACTGCCCTGAGGTGGAAGGAGGTTCCCCAGCTCAACCTCAAGCTACATTCCTTTAGAATCTGCAGAAATGCCCTGGCAGAGGAGGTGACTGACCCTGTCCTTGGGAGGGTTCCTGTCCCTCTGTGTGCACAGGTGGCTCCACTGCCATGGGCAGATTCCCCTCGTTGTCACTGGCCTTGGAGAGGGGTAGAACATTTGCTGATTGTCCTGGTGTGATACTTGAGTTAGAGATATTAGTGATTTATTTGGCTCTCGGAATGTGTCTTGAGTCAGCAGATGGTGATGGGAGTCAGCAAGGGAAGACTGGGAGGATACCCTTCTCCAGGAGAGGACAGGTAGCAAAACTTTACTTTTTGGTAAATCTTTGCCTCCCAAGTATTGCTTTGACCCACATCTTGACTGAATTACACTTGTCTCCATAGCAGCAGTAATTGTGCTTCCTACGGAAAAAGGGAGGGGGAAGTCATAATTAGAAGCAGGTCCCAAACACGATGTTTTCTGCTGAGAATCATGTCATGAAAGAGCTGAAGCTTCTTAAGCCAATAACGAAATCACAGTCAACAGCTTGAAAGCAAACACCTTCCTTGGTAAGATAACAGTCAAAATTTAGGATATATTTCCTATCCAGTGAAATACAGAAATACACATTTTGCCATAAGAACTATCACATAAATATTTGACAGGCACAACATTACATTTAAGTAACGTTTCTCTTAATTAATACAGTCACTCGCCAGAAAATTTATATTTGTGACTGAAACTTTCACCCATAGGCTTCTTGATCTGGAAGTTCCCCAGTTCTGTCTTGCAGGGTGCTGCATTTAATGAGGTTTTCCCATGCAAATGAAGGATTTGAAATGTATGGAGTTCTATCACAAGGCTTGCTCCATTAATTAAAAGCGAATTGCCTAATTTTAGGGCAGAAGCCCCAAGTGAGATAGAAAACCTGGATGTGTGTTTACGTGCTCTCCAAAGATGAGTGGGTTTTGGTGGGTTTATTTTCCGTACGCGTTCCTGGCTTACCCAACTCTGCAGTGCAGGCAGATCTTTGCTGGGAATACTTGACGCCTCCTACGTTTCTGCTTGTCAATGATCTGTGTTACAGAACCATAGAATGGGTTGGGTTGGAAGGGACCTTTGGAGGTCATGTACCCCCTCGGTATTCAGCAAATGCCACTCTAAGCTAAATTTGCTTTCTGAAGAAAATATTTACAAATGAGTGCCTGGAAGCCAGGGTGATGAATCAGAAGGAGCGAAACGTGTAGTGCAGTGTCCTGTGCTCCCTGTGGCCGGCGTGGAAGAGGTATCTGTGCAGGAGTCCATTCCCTCAGCCCTAGGTCAGGTAACAGTAATTTAGAGGGACTCTGTATCACGAGAAGATTAGCCCTAATCTTGTGTTAACCTATTTGATCGTTTCATGGTACCACTGAACAATTTGTAATTAGTAACAGGAACCTACAGCCCTTAGATAATTTGGCCTTGTGTGACCACCTCCCTCCCTCGCCTCTCCAGCTTCATGAATCCTTTTGCCAGTAATAAATGCTGTAGGCTTTTTCCTTATCCTCAGTTCATTTCAGTTCTGCATCTCTTTGAACTGAATCGTGCTACAACTCTCTAATTAGTCTTAAGCAACCAGGTTTTCTCAGCTGCTTCTCCTGTCAGAACTGGTATTTTCCAGATAAGTATATCCTCATTTTTCAAAGCCCTCTCCTTCGTTTTTCAGCCTGGATTACACCCCTGTGAAAAGAGCTTTTTTCTGCTTGACCAAACAAAGTATTTTCTGAAGTGATTTTCAGTCTTTTGAAGAGTCAGCTGCTGAGATGTGAACCCCAGGTAACCTAATAATGAAAATAATCCGTGCTACTGCTATACAGCATAGAACAATCAATCTCTATTATCAAGAGAATAGAGCAAAAGGCGACAGGAACAAAAGGTGTAAGACCAGCATAATATGCAAAAAACTTTGTAGGACCTTGAATTGCTTTCTTAGCCTACTGTATTGCTGCCCTTCACTGTGCACGTGAAGTGAGTCCAGCACCTTTCACTGAACTTTGTACTTGTTTCTAAGAAAGGAATGGTAGACCGTGTGCCCAAAGCACCTTCAGCGGGGGGCTGGAAGTACAGTTGGATTATAAGTTGCATGAGAACTTGCCATGAATTAATATCGAGAGATGAGTTATCATTTGACGGTTGTTGGTAATCAGGAGAAGTGAGATTCTTTTCAGAACTCGAGTACACCAATTGCTACACCTCAGGGGAGTTCACTTCTTCCAGACTAGGAGAATTTTCTGAAATACTTTCTGCCTTTTGCAGTCCACGCTTGCTTGGCAGCTGCAGTAGCTCAGATCAAGGATGGTGTATCTGATCTTCACCTGGCAGCAGGTGCCCAATTTGCGTTCAGTGCGCTAGTCTGGGGCAGACAAAGCGATAGACACGGAATCGTTGTAATGAATCGAAAGCTGTTTTAATAAATTCAGAAATAAAAAGATTTGATTTTATTATGCTTCATGGATTTGCCAAGGGACCTGGCTATTAGGAGCTTGATCTACATCCCTCTTGCTGCGCTGGTGTATAGTTAACTGTTACAGTGCTGGTATCTTCCAGAGTTCACAGGAAAGTCCTGAGATCATGACTCTAAATCTCTGTGTACCTGCTGAATACTGGCCGGTTTAGCTGCGTGCTAAACTGTAAAATGACACAATAAACTGAATTATTGTGCACGTTGGATAGCCTAACCTGCAGTCTGCTCACCAAGCCATCTCCAAGAGGACTTAATTCTACTTGCAGTGTATGTGATTGCTTCGAGTGCTTCGGTCAAAGAGGGAATTTTAAGGTGCAACAAAGGTATTAGAACTTAAAAGTTATTTAAAATGAAGAGTTGTGCAAGAAAGGAGACAGTACATCCTTATTGATGTGTGTTTGGAAGAGAAAACCATCCCTGTCACAATGTCCAGAAGTCTGGACCGTTCACTCACAATGCTGGTTCTTACAGAGAGGAGACATCAGTAACCGGTGACGGGCCCTAGGAACGGGGATGGAAATGACGGCACGTGGCTCTCCAGACACGAGTGGTGTTGTAAGCCAGGGATGCTGCGGAGGGCAGCTGGTTGTTACTTTTCAGCCATTTCACCTTTAATGAACCGAGAGGCCTTTAACTTTAATGGACCAACCATTATGTTCTCCTTTGTATTTGTATTATTACACCACTCGTCTTCTGATTCAGACTGAGCTTTACAAAGCACTAGCACTTGAGTTTTCTTGGCTTTGCCGATTACTTGAGAAAATGAGTTGGTTCACTTTGAAATGGACATGAGGATTCCGTTCTCATGATGGAGGAGATGGAAGCTGCCAGCATAAAAGGATGGTTTCAGTGTTCTCTAGCAATTGAATCGCTACGCACGGAGTGACTGCCAAGCTGTGCAGAGAAACTGGGACCTGAAAAACAAAACAAAAAATGATACTGCATTTTCTTTAATCTTGAAGAAGTCAGATAACTCTGACTCTGAAAGAGTGAAGAATGTTTGCCATTTCCTGCAGATACCAAGCGTTTATACTGCCTTTATTCTGCATATTTCCTATGGCTTTGAAAATAGTGCCAACATTATTTCTTTCTTCAACAGCGGAAAAAGAAGGTTTAAATATAGCAGAAGTGCCAATCACTGGAGTAAGAATTAAGATTAGGAATGAACCAGCTCACTCCCTTTCGTGGCAGGTGTGTATGCACAGCTCCTTCTTTGCTTCCTGTTAATTATCTTTACTCAGGGAGAATTTCAAAAACGTCCTGTTGATCATGTCAAAACAACACATTTTGCAATCTGCCTATGAATTAAATTAAGCTTCTTTCTGACAGCATCATGGGAAGTGGCATTGTCTGATTCTGAGCATTTGTTTTCTTTAATCGAGCACCAACTCTGCATTTACAGAAGTCTCCAGAACTGTCAGTGCTAGTTTCTAGATTTGTGGAATCAATGAGTTTCAGGGCATATGGGCTTTACTGTCAGCATGACAGAAGGGCACAGCTCCATGCTACGCTAGCTCCGGTGAGTAAAACTGGATGGAGTTCCTTTTCTGCGCTGCCACGCCTGTTCTTCCCTGCCCCTACTGCTTTGCAGAGCTTTATTTTTCACTTGCATCGTCTCGGCAGTTTAATTTGCAGGATGCTGCTGCAGGGACTGTCCATAATCCAGATGAAGATGTGTGAACGGAAGCACAGAACTGAGAGCAGCTGCTTGAGGGTAGTGCAGGACAAGACGGGAGCTACGGGAGGTGGCTTTGTGAGGAGGCTGATGTGTTCTGGAACCATGGCCTGAGCTCTGTCTTCCTTTCAGAATAGGTGTGGTCAGTGTGGGGAGGATGCAGCCTCTGTCCGCAGGTTGAGACACCCTGCACGACTCATCTGTTCCTGCCCCCGGGTGCTGAGGCACAGCATCCTTCAGGGCTGAGGAGCTGCAGCGAAAAGCAGCTGACTGTTGTGTTTCCAATGCACCTAGCAGGGAGTCTTTGCTGATCAATGTTTTGATACTACACTTGCCGTGACATTTATGGGTTACCTGTGAGATGCTCCACTGCTGGTCATTCATCATAGCAAAGAACTATGACTTTGCACCATTCCAATAACGTAAAACCCAGTTGAATTGTGCTGTGTTCATGTATTAGGGATCTTTAACTCTCCTGAGACTGTCTGTTCATTTTTCAGAGAGTTGTCTCAGAACGGTACCAAGAGCTTAGGCTGAAGTTTTACAGTTTCAGCATAACCTGCTTCTCAGCGGCGGCCAGAAGGCTTCAGCCGCCCAGCTTTACCTTGTGTCTGCAGCACTGGTACCAGTGAGGAGAGCACCTCAGGGAGCGGGAACCGCACAGACCCCGCAGTCACAAACCTCTCCTGGGATTTCTGGAGCAAGCAGCCGAGAGATGAGGTGCTGTGTCTGCGGGGTTCTGTCCCTGCAGGAGCTGTGCATTCGCTGCCGTCCCGGCTCAGCCCGGTACACGGACCCGCCGGGGCCCCGTTACCGGGACGGGGACCCCGCTGCTTCCGCGGGGCTCGGCCCCTTCCTCGGGACAATCCCGAGTAAAGCGGGAGGTGGCGATGGCCGCGGGGGCCTCGCCCGGGTCCCCGTGAGCGCAGCCGGACCCGCGCCCGTTACCGGGGCCGCGGCGCCTCTGCCGGCCCGGAGGCCTCGGACGGGGCGGGCCCGGGGGCGGGTCCGGGGGC
>WEIS01040600.1:0-20773 GCA_013389965.1 Todus mexicanus
ATAGGAAAACATTCAGTAATTGAGTTTAACAAGAAAAGACAAGATATATCATCATGATCAAGTACAGGGCATAGCCTGACAAAAAATACTGACAGTACTTGACTGCATGTAGCCAATCTCTTTTATTCCACTCCTTCTCCATTTTCCCATGCTTCTTCTTCCATCATCTATCTTGATCTCTCCCTTTGACTGTCTTTGGCTCTCCCTTAAATGTACCAAAACAAGCTTATCACTTTCCCACATCCCCAAAAACATGCCTCAGTAAGTTTTATGTGATCCTACAAGCCCTCTCAAATATCCTATTGTAGGTTTGCTCTTTCTCATTAAATCCATGATAACCAGTTAAAGAGCTCTGGCTGAACCTCCTCAAGGCACTGAGTGGTTTGAGTTCTGCTCTTTGTTACTGTCTTGTTATCTCCTCTTCCTTGGGGTTTCGGTATCCGAAAATTTAATTTATTACTTCTCCTGTCTCTTGTCTTAGTCTTTTATGCTGAATAACCAGTAACCAGATGTCTTTACATTCCATATATTTTTAAAGGAACCTGGAAGGATCTAATAAAATCGATCCTTTTTATCAGATAAATTCAGAGTTGGCACAGAGCCTGAGATGCTGTTCCTCTACAAAGTTAGAGACTACTTGAAAAGCAATTCTATTCAACCTGTGGCTGGGGAATCTAATTAAATCCAAAGCAATAAGATCATAGTCCTAAGAATATCTAGTCTCTCTACTCACTCAGACTTGAAATATCAAAGAGATAGGGATACCTAAATAGATTATAAACAATGAGATTGTACCTTTTGAAAGTAAGACTCCCAAACCAATCTCTGGGCTTCTCCACGAGTCTCAGAAAACACTTTACCTAACAACTGCCGGTAAAAGACCAGTTGTACAGCATAACAGTTGGATACTGCAGCCCAGTCCATGCTGAAGGACACTGGCCAACAAGTTGGGAGGGCGGATAGTCCCAGCCTACTAAGTAGAAGTCTTGTCACTGCCTGCCACCAGAAGAGGATGGCATTCTTTCTTTAGTCAGGAAAACTGAAGGACTTTTACGTGATTTACAGTCAAATGTCAGCAGAGGGAAATGCCTTGAACTTTGAGTTGTGCTCTGGTCCTGCAAACCTCACTGCACATGATGTGAACCAAGAGCAAATAAGATTTCTGAGAATCCCTGAGCAGTAATAGAAGCTGCTTTTTAAAGGTACATATCACCTAGCAACAGGGAAAGTGTATACATCAATTGGCATTAATGATGGCTGCTATGGGAGGAAAATAGAAGCCCAAACATTGGCCCAGCCACAAGTAAAATTAGGTTGCCCTCTTATTGCAAGCTCCACAACAGGGATACAGGAGATGGCTGTTGATTTATTTTCCCTCCGCAGAGGAAGAGCTAGGTGAAAAGTACATAAAGGAGGAATTATGCTATGCTGTGCAAAATTTCTGTTTGGCTTGAGAGCATGTGAGCCAAAAAAACAATCACTGGGTAGTGCAATGGGAGGAGAAGGGGCACAGCAGGCAACATATATTGCTATAGCTATTACTCACCAGATTATTTATTATCTATATACAGATATTATTCATGAATTGGGAAAAAGTAAGAAAAGAACTCAAGTAAATCAAGTGGTAGACTATATGAAGCTTACCAGCATGAATTCTAGTAGGGATCAGGAGCTCCCAGCCTTCCTTGCCATACACGTAATATTTATGTCTGTTGTTAGAGCCTCCATGGAAAAACAACAGCAGGCTTATTTTAGATCCTGACTTCAGCTTATAGAGAGGACAGCTGACAATCCATTGATTAATTTATAAGTCTGAGGGCTCATCATGTTGTTGATTTCAATATATCATTTGGATAGATTTAGTAGAAGGTAAAGAGACACTGTTGCTTTACCCTCACAAGGAGCCAAAGATTTGGTCATCTGCCATTTGAAATCTGTCAGTCTTCATTTGCTTTTGCAACTGCCTTTTGGATTTTCTTCAAAAGATGAGAATCAGGCTGCTCTTGGTCATCACAGATCACTGGAAATTTCCAAACACTAAAAAAGATATTTTAAAAAGTGTCCCCTCTTGAAGACTACCCATTAGCAGGGAGGTTTTCATGAGTGACACCCACTGAAATACCTCTAGCATAGATGCGTGAACAGCCGTGGATATCTAATTCACACTCGTGCTGTTCTCCTGATGACATAAGGTGTAAAAGGGTCCCAAATAGTGCCACTCAATAGTAGCACAGAATATGGATGAGGAAAATCTGTGCTGTTAGGAAGGGGAAAAGGAGGTTTAAGGTTTCCTTCTATTTCATCTCAAGAATGATGGATAATGTGAAATAAATTCTTTTCTTTTCATACCTTTGCACATGTATCCTATGAAGTAATTAGCCAGAAGTTCAGTCATATGGCCTTACCCAGAATCATATCCAATTAAAATTTTGGTGAAACCCAGCAAAAAATGGGTTTTTCTTAAAAATCTCATTCCAATTACCCACTTAGAGGCCTAGAGTTAGTTGGCAGAGGAAATACTCTAGATAGGCTTTCACAAAATGCAGCTATATTTGTAGGCTATCGTTGTACTTGTATTATAAGAAAAGTATATGGTTACAATAGTTTTCTAAACCCAGAAGGTATTAAATGCTATTCAAGTTCATGCCAACATGCATCAAGTAAAAGGAAAATCAGAACGTTTGTTTCTATTGTTTGCAAATCTTAAAAAAGGAGACGTGATCAAGATGGACATGTCAGACAAAACCTTGCGCAGGAAAATTCATTTTGCTGTCTGTCAGATTTTCAGAGGCACCCAAATACTGCTTTGTCACACACAGCAGCACCTCAGTAGATAACGATTTCTTTTAAGGCCCTGCTTTCAACAGGAGGTTGGACCAGATGATCTCCAGAGGACCCTTCCAACACAGAGGTTTTTGTGATGGTATTATTCTTCAAACTTGGAAGATGCAAAGCTAAGACAAAACTGTTACTTCATACAGGAATCTTTATTTCTATTTCCTTATATACTTTTATAACTGTGTTGAGACCAAGGTTAACCCACCACAATAACTTTGATCCCAAGTACCTCACTTGCCACAGCAGCAGGTTTCCTAGTCAATAGCACTAATGGTGCAGGCAGTTAAAAGCCTTTAACTGTTTGCATCTTCTGAAACTTGCTGACCACTTAGTTCTTTCTCCCTGTTTTGTCATATTTAGGACAACTGTTCTGGTTTTGAAGCTTTTGCACTTAAATATACAATTTACCTCTACCACACTTATCAAGTATCATGCTCACTGTTCTTAGTATGCCATCCAGCTACTTCGTCTCTTGAAACACATGGAAAATTAAAGGAACAAGCCAGAAAACAAAAGAAGTCAGTTTATATTTCAATTAATAGAGTTGAAAGCCAAGCACGTATCAGAAACTTCCCTCTTTTGCTTCTCTCGGAATTCCTGCAATTCCAAGAAACCCAGAGGGTTGATCTCACAGATATATAGCTGGAAGCAGCCAATAACCAAATAAGGCATATTTTCAATCACTTCAATTACAGCTTCACATCCTAGCTATTGCAAAACATTTATTCTTCTTTCTCCTCACATATATTTGATATCTCAGCCATAATGAAAGAACAGGTCAAGTATTAGAAACAGGAGCTAAATATCCCGCACTGCCTGCATACTGCAGCACAGATGCACAGACCTGCACAATGCAATAAATATCTTGTAGGGCTCATTAAGTGATCATATCTGTATTTGTAAATGCCACGTTTGTACATATAGTTGTAACAAGTAATAGATGAGCAGTGGTTCAAAACCAGAGGCAACTACTAGGCATATTGCAACTCAAAACTCTGGGGTTTGACCCTTAGCTCCTAAAGCCACCCAGCATCACATCAAAAAAACCTTTAAATTACTTTGCATCACCGAGAATCAAAGATACAACAAGTCATCCTGTATCTCCAAAGAGCTTTATACTATTCTTTTCATCTGAAAACAAATAAATTTACAATTTCTGGAAATGCCTGTGGTGGGTTGGCCCTGGCTGGCTATCAGGTGCCCACCAGAGCCGCTCTATCATTCCTCTCCTCAGCTGGACAGGGGAGAGAAAACACAGCAAAAGGCTCATGGGTCAAGATAAGGACAGGGAGAGTGCTCAGCAGTTACCATCATGGGCAAACCAGACTCACCTTGGGGAAAACATTAATTTAATTTATTACCAACTAAATCAGAGTAATGAGAAATAAAAGCTAAATCTTAAAACAAATTTCCTCCACCTCTCCCTTCTTCCCAGGCTCAGCTTTACTCCCAATTTTCTCTACCTCTGCCCGCACAGCAGCACGGGGGGACGGGGAATGTGGGCTGCAGTCAGTTCATCACATGTTGTCTCTGCCACTCCTTCCTCCTCAGGGGGAGGACTCCTCACACCTCACCCCCACTCTTCCACAGGAGAGTCCTCCATAAACCTCTGCAATGTAAGTCTCTCCCATGGGCTTCAGTTCTTCATGAACTGCTCCAGCATGGGTCCCTTGCACAGGGTGTAGTCCTTCAGAAACAGACTGCTCCAGTGTGGGTCCCTCACAGGGTCACAAGTCCTGCCAGCAAACCTGCTTCAGCATGGACTCCTGCCTATCTATGGGTCCACAGGTCATGCCACAGGAGCCTGCTCCAGTGTGGACTTCCCAGGGGTTCACAGCCTCCTTTGAGATTGAGGTCATCCATGTGCTGCAGGCAGACATCTACTCCACCATTAACCTCCATGAGCTACAGGTGGATATCTGCTCCACTGTTAACTATCATGGACTACTGGTGGATATCTGCTCCATTAACTTCCATGGGCCGCAGGAGGACAGCCAGCTTTACCACAGTCTTCACCAAAGGCTGCAGGGGAATCTCTGCTCTGACACATGGAGTATCTCCTCCTTCTTCTTTACTGACCTTGGTGCCTGCAGAGTTGCCCCTCTCACATATTCTCACTCTTCTCTCCAGCTGAAAATGCTCTTGCCCAGGTTGTTTTTTCTTTCCCCCTTCTTAAATACGTTACCATAGTGGCGGCACCACCATAACTGATGGGCTCAGCCTCGTGCAGCAGCAGATCCATCTTGCAGTTGGCTGACATTGGAAACATAGGACATAGGGGCACCTTCTAGCAGCTTCTCACAGAAGCTACTCCTGTAGCCCCGCTGCTACCCAAACCTTGTCATGCCAATCCAACACTATGCTGAACAGAGCCAGTAAGGTCTATCGAGCTCCATGTGCTGGTCATTCCCAGCAGGGCTTAGCTGTCCCATTTGCATGAATTAGTGAAGGAGAACAGAGAGGAACTTCTCTGAATCAGCTGCCTCTCTTAGCTGCTCAACTCTGTGAGTACACAAAATGCATCTGCAGCTCGAGGTAATAAAAGTTTTCAGAATTCACTACATTATATGAATAATATGGATAATTTTATTTGCAAAAGAATGGAGACAAACTTTGTTTGGAGCCTGCTGTTGAAGAGAAAGGCTCAGGGGAAAAATAAAAGCATATGTTGGGTGCTGAGCTTGTCTTTGAGTGCGGTTACCTTTCTAAGTATCTACTTGCCCTTAGAGACAATCATAAATTCTGAGAGCTACAAGTTTGCCTTTCCCTCAAGAGGCATTTCAGATGAAATAGTACACCCTAATTCCACAGCTGATTTCTTTTGACAACTATGCAAGAAAAGTCAGAAGTTTAATTTAGATGCCTGTGAATATATTAAATAGTAGTGAAGGTACACCTGTAGTGTAGTTATCCCGGGACCACATACGGCTTATGGAATCTTGAAAGAAGTGTGAACACAGGTGACTGAATTCCTCTTGAACTAGAAGCGGCAGTCTTGTGTGGAAAGAGCAGGGGAGGGGAAAAGAGCAGACCATCTTCAGAAGGAACTTCCTGTGCCAACTCGGCCACCACCGCAAGCTTCTCCAAGTTCCAGATTTCAAGACATTTCCTGACACGTGTATTCCTGCACATATTTATACTGCATATGAATTTCTGGGGGTGGACTGGAGGATTGCAGAGCCCACCCCCATCTCAAATGTATAACTAGTGTTAAATTCTTTCTGGGTCTTATTTCACTCTTGTGCGACGTGCAGATGGTACGCAGTTTGGCACTGGCGCGGCAGCAGCGCAGGCTGTGCCTGTGCAGTGGTGATTTTCCTTGTTACCCCAGAAATCACAGAGATGAGGATATGGTAACTTGGCCTGACTGTGAAAAGGGCGCATAGGAAAAAGTTTGCAGGTAATGTATAAAGCAATGGCTTTTCTTTTCCATGTTTTCCAACACATAACAGCAAAATATTCTCATTCATTAGTATTATCTTGATAGCAAATAATCTGTTCTTGTTTTGTATGATACCGTTCTCTTAAATCGCGATTGCTTTATATGCTCTCACACTTCTGCTACAACATTTCTTGGTTATATCCTCACCAGCTAGCAAGCACAAGAGACGTCACTGTGCGTGCATGTGTACCTGGCCTGTCTCTGGATACTTGATTGTCTGAAAAAGTGATAAGCAGCAGCTTTAACTGAAACAATACAACCCTCTATCAGCCTGTGTTTGATAGTGTTACTTATACAAGGGATGCACGGTAACGCTTACACTGTACAGGATCTTCGTAAAATATAGATTGGCATTGCAGCCTGATCCCACCCTCAGTCTGGGATGACTACAAAGTAACTCCACTGGCATCAATGCATTTATTGATGGATTGACATTGCACGGAACCTGAATGCAATTCAACTTATAAATGAGTTAAAGAATCCTTTGAAGGCATGAAGAAGCTGCTGTGAGTAATTATGCAGCATTTTTCACGTGAACAGTCCAAATCCGTGAACTCAAATTACCTTAGTGGCTAGAAAAGATATGCTCCTTACCTGATTCTTCTAACATGCAAGTCACATCTTCATATTCTGTAATTCTGTATGTAATTAATCTGACAATCTAAATAGTCGGCTGCTGTACTCAAATGAAAGGTAAGCATAAATATATTGCATACAGAAAAATTCGCTCAGAGGTAGAATATTTTATGTTTGCTCTCTAAAGGAAAACCAAGACATTTGGCATTATCGAACTGCAACGCAAGTCTGAAATTCCTGTTGTTGCGTAACTGCAAAACTGGCCTGTGGCCACCAGAGGGCAGAAAGAACAGTCCTTGTAAAGTTTTATTTGGGCGAGAATCAGTTATCCCCGCACAGAACCTGAGCTGTAACTTGCTGTAACTTGCTATAAGAGACTGCTGGAGGAGTTAGGAAAATGCAAACTACACAGTTAGCTTTGCAAAAGCGATCTCATGAACTTTCAAGGCTAACAGCATCTGGTCATGTTAAACTTTCCACCTATAAATAGCTATTCCTAGAGCAAGTAAATAAATTTAAAAAATAATAAAATCACAATGGCATTTGTCATAAAGCCTGGAAAGAGCATTGTCTAAAGTGTGTATTAAGCTGTCTATCTATGCTCTCTAACTTTTGCCCTTTAGCATCAGCTTAAGGACAGGAATAGGGACCATTTCTCACTTCAATAAACAGCCTGCTTTGGCTCTTTTTGCATCCAAATGCACTTGTAGTTTTCACAACATCATGGCTATCAAAATTGGTGAGAAGTCTAGAGAACAACATCTCAGTCCTCCTCACTGAAATGCTCACATTCCTCTATTTTCTCTACCGTAATTAGGGGGAAAATGTGAATTAGAGAAATTACTTTTCTCCTTATTTAGCTGAGCTGGCCTCCCCTTTTCTCAGCCCACTGTCACGTAGGTAACCAAAACACAACTTTAATCGGTTAGAAATGAACTTTCTATTTTCTGTTTTCACTTGCAACATCACATGACACCGCTTGAAGCATATTCAGGTTCCACATGGAGGGGGTACTGGTTTAGTAACTGCTGCTGTAAATCTTCATCTTTTCTGTATTAGTCAATGGGAAGGTTAAAAGAGCTCTGACCTGAGGTCACAGATGTACCAGAGCCAAACACAAATTACTATTTTCTTGGTCTGTTAGAGCTGTCAAGTGACTTTATTCCATGGGAACTGCTTATTTTGCTTAAGAAGGCAGATTATGCTTCCAATTCAAGAGGAGCCCTGTTGCAAGGCTCCTTCTTCTCTTTGCCCCAGCAAAAGGGATGCTATTTACCCCACTTTCCACCTAGCTGCCACAGCATGGGGACACCTTTAACAGCCCTTGATTGTGGGATTCTAGGAGCAAGCAGTCAATGGGGCGCTCGGGTAAGAGAGGAATACTGGGCAAGATCTCAAGAAAAGCTGTAGAGAGGTAGAAAGCAAAGAACTACATGAGGACCTGACTTCAGAACATCTTTAATATGTTTGAGTAGATTCCTTAGTGAAGTTGTCAAACCTGTAATTGTCATTTTTAGGATTGGGTTAAGGTTGAACTTTTTTTGGTCTCCCAAATCTTACATGATTACATTTCTTAATGCCACCTCATTTCCCCTTTTGCCTTCTGCATTATGGAAGTAGAACGGGTTGTGACAAGCTTATTCTCTATGTTCTTCACTACACAAGATGGAACTAAAAGCAGAAGACTGTTTTACTTAGCAGTCTTTGAAAAGCCTTTAAAACATACATATAAAAGTCTATGGGCCCTGATGGGGTAAGTGCTGAAAGAGCTGGCTGATAACATCTTGAGGCCACTCTAAACCGTGAACCATCGTAGCAGCTGGGTATGATGTCCTAAGCCTTTTTCCTCCAGTCAGCACACCCTCTGTAATCACAACTAAGGCAGGTCATTCCCATAGTCTCTTAAAACTACAACTCTAAATCTTCCATAGTGTTTTTTTCAGAAGGAAATAACAGAGTTTTTCAACAGCAGAGTAATTAATGAAATGAAGGAAAATATTCTGCTGAGTCTTTCTATACATTCAGTATTAGACTAAGATGAAGTATGAAAAAGAAATACTGAAAATACTTTTTTTCAGAATATATTAAACTTGTGAGCTCTGAGAATTACTGATACAATTATATTGCTTGCACATGGCACAAACATTAAAGTGTAGCTCACTTTAATGTGATGGCCAAGCCATCCATGTTAAAAACAAACCAGTGGTCCAGAATCATAATAAAGCAATTACCAGCTCTACTGGATAATAATAACACAACAGTGCACTTAATAGGTATTCAGAAAAGCTATTTATGTATCATCACTTGCCAAAAGCCTTGCTTCCAGCTTTTTTCACACTGCTTTTCCAAGAAAAGTAAGACCTCCAGCTAATTTTGCCCTATCTGGTGAAAGAAACAACAGAACAAAAACACCCTCTTCAAACACATCCATTTATTTTGATGCCAATTCAACAAAAACACAAAACCACGTTCAAAGAAAAGAAAAGGTCACGAGAAGAAAGTGAAACCGATCAAAATCTATCACCATGTCTGTCAAACACAGGAAGGCAGAAACATTCAGCATGCCAACTAACTGGAATCCAAACTCCTCCAGTGGCCAAGTCCAGTTGTTTTGAAATGGTGTTAAAATCTCACACAAGACCTAAGCAAGGAATACTGGTATCTCTGAGAATGAGAATAAGAAGTGGCAACTCACAGAAGTCCTGCTGCTGTGCTGCTTGCCTTATTTGAAATGTTCTAGGCTCAGGCAATTTGTTGAGAACTGAACTGACAGCCACGTAACTTCACTCTGTTCTTCCCAGTTACATTTTCTGTAATGGACTGGCCTTTGCCTGGGCTTGTGGCTGTATTTACTGCTTTATTCAGGAGAAGTAAAACAGCACAGCACCTACTGGTGTCTTGGATCCCAGCCCTCAAGTGTGTTCTAACACCCTCCCCCCTCACATACCAGGTAACCATCTGCTGACATCACCAGCTGCCTCGTTCTGCGTATCAGCCCAAAGATCCCCAACACCTCTTACTGTGATGTCAAATATTACCAGAACACAGGTCAAAGAGTACTCACACCGAGCAAGAAGGCTTAGTTCATAATTCTGCTACGTACAGTTTCCTACTAACCTTTCCTTGTGAAGACAGAGAGACAATAAAGTTCGGGATGAGAGAAGCTACTCCCCAGATATCGTCTCCTGTTTTGGGATAATACCTCTTTGGGGTTCAGTAAACACAATATTTGTAACGTTGTTACATTTAGAAATTGATTTTTACTTATGTATAATTCCTTAGAATATTTATGTATACTTTTTCTATATCCTTCTGCCTTCTCCCTCTGGAAGCTTTTCCTCATCAAAAGGCTCATAGTGAGAAAATTCATTCTCTTAGCCATGGATTTCTGAAAGCTCTGAGGCTGAAATGTAAATGATCATGTTGCCTGCTTTAGAGAGGCATCATCCTGGAATCTAGTGAGTTCCTTTGTGAGTGATTTCCCCTGGATCAAAAAAGACTTGGGGTTTTGGTCATGCCAGAACCTGGCACCACCTGACTTCATCATCTTTCTCGTACTGTTATCTTCCCCTATCTATGCCACCCCTCCAGGCTGAGTGGCCTCACTGAGCTATAGCTATAGCCCCCTTGGCACCTTCTGCCAAGTAACTGGGCCAGTTCATTAGGAAACAGAACAGGGCAGACAGTGGGTGTCCTTCTGCATGTTCCGGACTATGTCCAGAGAGCATTGTTCAGAGGCATGTCTTGACCCTTGGTCTGGATCCCGCTGCTAAAGGTAGGCGCCAAGAGCTGGGAACCCAAGGCAGTCACCTAGAAATGCTGTGCAATGAGCTATATGAGGAAGGTTTTAGGATTTGCGTGGTGGCTTTGGACTACTGCAGCTGCAGGACCACAGGATGTATATGTTCAGAACCCTCTTGGTGAGGGAGTATGGACTACTACCTATCAGTGGGTATGAGGGGTAAGACTGCAGATGGGTGTAAGTCTGCATGTACATTGTGGATTTGGAGCAGAATGCACTCAGATCATGATCTGTTGCTTTGGGTAATGGTTGAAATGCCAGGAGACTGATGAAGTAAAATTGGTGGTGTAGATCCCTGCTTCAGTGGGCAGCAGCAGTCATTGAGCTGCAAAGAGAAGCTATGAACTGTGGCACCTCCCCGTATGTGCAATGGGCAAGGGCAAAAACGCTGTTAGTCATAGGCCTCGGTAGTATTTTTGGCAGCCAGAAATACGTTTCCCAGAAAGGTTAATAAAGCTGGATAGAGAGGAAATTCTACTAGAGCCTGAACCATGTGGATTCGGAACCGCATTCCTGCTGGAAGGAAAGTCTGGCTTCTGTTTCTTGCCCACTTGCAGACTGAATCAACAACACTGAACGGTTTTGGTTTTGCAAGCCAGGAGTACTTGAGTCTGACTCATCAGTATAAGATTCCCATTGTGCTCACATAGATATCATAGCAGACCACCCAACATCTAGAAACTGCCAATGCGATAGAATTAATTTGATTTTTTTTTTCACTTGAACATGCTGCATCAGCTTTTTTTCATACAATACACATGGCCCGAACCCTCAGGCATCCTAAAGAATAACATATTTCAAATATTTTCAAATTAGTTTCCTATTTTAATAAGGCAAAGAAAAATTTTTTGCATTTCACTGACATATGCCTGAGAAGAAGAGGGCTTGATTAAAATATCCTTTTTGTCAAAGCTTTGCCAATGCTTTTATCTTTGTATCTTCTCCTAGAAGTTCAAATATGAAACGTGCTGCTGCTGCTGCATGACCTGCCCCACTACCACAGAGAAATTGAGGAAACTGAAATCCTATCATGAAATTTTGACTACAATGAGGTACTAACTCCACTTGGGCTCTTATAGAATCATAGAATATCTCAAACTGCAAGGCACTCATAGGGATCATTGAGTCCAACTCCCTACTCCTCGCAGAACTTATCTCCTTAATAAGAAGACAGCTGGTTGTGCATGTGTTTTCCTGACTGGAAAACCACTGCAACCCAAAAGAAAAGGAAGCTTTACATTTTCTATGAGTTTGGTGTCCACCTTTACAACACTATAAACCAAAAATATGTGAGGTGAACATGCTTGATGTCAAATAACACAGATGTATGGAAGTGTACTGAATACCCTCAGCCACTAGCACAGCCATGCAAAGTGCCTGACACAGTCTGCGTTCAGTGTGAATTCCAGCTACTAAACAGTAACATTTTTCAGCACTCTATGGAGATGGAGAAGTGGAGGTTTTCAAAGGCATAAATAACAAGTTCCAAAATCAGTGAGAATTAGATGCTAAAGCTTCCATCTGCGCCATTGCACGTATTTGCTGTCCATATGCCACTTATGTAGTAATGAGGGGACAGTGCAGGTATCTATGTGGTGGCAGCTGAGACTGAATTACACCGTAAGATGTACATGCTGCACGTATCTATCACTTTTCTTCCTCTCACTGATCAAAACATAATAGACTTGATTCAACCTTCATTAAACAATTGCCAATCACTGTTGTACTTACTTCTCCTAGTGACAGTTCACCATAATAGCATTACCCAGAATAAGGCTGAGTAACTCAGAAAACAAAGCCAAGCTGTCACTGTTCAAAAGATTTCGAGTAATCATTACTTTTACCACCATTAAAGGACATTTTAATGTTTTGGGGTTTTTTCTTTCTGATAGTGTCCAGGGAATCCCTTCACTGGTGTATGCTTCCCTGGAGCGCTGAGAAGGAGAATGGAAGAACTGCACTTCCTATACTGCCAGCAGACAACAAGGGCAAAGGACAAGTCTCCATGTATGTTTGTTAAAGACATGAACCGCATGGCAGCGATGTAGACCCTTGGCCAAGGTAGGCTAGACATATACTTCTCACAGTCAGAAAGTTTAAGTGAAGTGTTTTTAACAAGAACAACAATAGACAGCTAACAGGTTAGACAGGAATGTAGACTGAGATGTGTAAATATCTGCATCCCGAAAATGGGCAATTTAAGCCTCTAGTCTTTTCACAATGCCCTAAATATTAACATGGGAATATACTGGCACACACAAATCTCGACACAGTATTTTGCCAAAACACTTAAAGTTCCATATTTCCATATTTCTTTTTTGTCCATCATCTGATAATTATTTACTGTTGGCTGTTGTCCCAAACACCCTTCCTGACCTTAAAAATGTCACTACTGGCCTAATTTACAGCATCGACAAATCCCACAGCCATAAATGTGAAAAGTCAGTGCTCAGCTAGCTGTTATAAAAGAAGAGAACTGTCTAGACAACAGCTGAGGGGAAAAGCTCTAGGGTATGCTTTCTGAGTCAGGGCTTGTTCTTCTAGCCTCTTACCACATCCAATTTCTTCTCTAGAATATCTGAGAGTTAGTGCCACTTCCACTAAAACCAGTTCCAAAACTTCTTGTTCTCAAAACTTCATGTTCACCATGGCAGCATCAGTCAAAAAAAAAAAAAAGGAAATAAAAAGGAAACATTGAGTAGCTGATAGGCAAATGACAACGCCACATCTCTGTCGTTTAGACACTTGAATAGGTTTCAAATCACTGTTACTGACTTACAAGAAAGCTTTGGAGTTAGAACATGGTGACGCTTAGGGATGACTTGGAGAAGTTCAAGGACAGCCTTCAGCCCTGCAGCCTGGCTTCCCTGGAGAACAGGAATGGAAGATTCAGACTGGCTGTCCAAGGGTTAAAACATGACTCAAAGAGGGCAAACATGCCTTTCTGTCCTTGCTCTCTTCTGCATTACCATGAATTAGTCTCTCTGTAAAATGATCACAGAATCATAGAATATCTCTACTTGGAAGGGACCCATAAGGACCATCAAGTCCAACTCCCTACTCCTCGCAGAACTACCTAAAGCAAAGCTCTATGACTAAGCGCATCATCCAGATGCTCCTTGAACTCTGACAGGCTTGGTACCATGACCACTTTCCTGGGGACCCTATCCCAGTGACTGACCACCCTCTCAGTGAAGAATCTTTTCCTAATGTCCAGTCTGAACTTCCCCTGCTGCAGCTCCATACCATTTCCACACGTTCTGTCAGTAGTCAGCAGAGAGAGGAGATCAGCACATCCCCCTCTGCTGTCCCCCTTGAAGAAGTTCTAGACTGTATTGAGGTCACCCCTCAGCCTTCTCTTCTTCAAGATGAACAAACCAAATGACAGCTGCTCCTCATAAGTCTTGCACTAAAGGCCTTTCACCATCTTGGTCGCTCTCCTCTGGGCGCACTTCGATAGCTGGATGTGCATCTTATATTGAGGTGCCCAAAACTGCACACGGTACTTGAGGTGGGGCTGCACCCATGCAGTATAGACTGGGACAATCACCCCCCTTGATCGGCTAGCTATGCTGTGCTGGAGCCACCCCAGAACACAGCTGGCCCTTCCGTCTGTGTTGACTCATATTCAACTTGCCATCAACCCAAACCCCAGACCTCTTTCTACAGGGCTGCTCTCCAGCCTCTTGTCACCCAATTCGTACAGATAGCCACAGCCACGGTTACCCCATCCCAGATGCAGAGTCCAGCATTGCTCTTGTTAAATGATGCTGATGGGACTTCCATCCTAGGAGCATGGCAAGGTGCTGTGATCCCACAGGGATACGATCAGTGTAAGAATGTATAATGAACTTGAAACAAGAACGTTCATTGCTCTTACGCTTTTCTTTTCTGAATACGCAATCCCTTGGATTATTTGTTGTTCAGCACACTAGAGTAGAGCCCCTGATCTATTCAAGCGAATCACACTCTGAAAATAAAAAGAGGTCCAGAAACAAGTCTTCCCTTTCCCACAAGGTGGCATATGCCTTGCTGGCATACAGTCTGTGTAGCTGTATTTACATTCCTACCTTGACATTGTGAGCAAGAAAAGGTTTTGGCCAACACAGACATAGGACCTAATGAGACGGTGGATGAGTCACAGCGACTCCATGCCCCATCTCAGAAAACCAACTTAGCAGTCAGAAAGGGAGAAGGAACTACAGAAGGGAGTACAGACTACTTTGTAAACTCATGTTCATGACATCCGTTTGTTGTTTGCCTTGGGCGACTCTCACAGAAAAGCGACATGTTGAGCTGTTCAGAGCATACTCTGGTACCCACAATCCTGATAGTGCTGTCGTAGGCGCAAAATAGACTAGCCTTTCCTCCACACCAAGTTTCTGTATTACATGGATTAGCTTCCAGGTACATTGCAAAGCTAAGGTATCCCCAGTGGCACCACTTTCGCTGGTTTCAATGAAACCTACCAGACATAAAGACCAGAAACTATATTAGAAACTTATTCCAGTACAAGCAATAACAGAGGAGAAAGCTGAAATGGGCAAGGGTAGTACTTTTGTGGCTGTGCCTCTGATAGCACTGGCACAAATTTCAGTGAGGGAAGGATGAGAAGCCTAAATAAGTATGTTTATAATGCAACTTGTAAATAAAACTTCAGGAAATACCCACTGTGAGAATTACTTGATTTTTATGGAGCAAATACTGATTTTTTTTCATAAGAACCATACAAAAGTGCTTTAAAAAAATTTCCACCGTTAGGACTGATTTAAATATAACTTTCTAGTAAACAGGATCTTATTAGATTATACTGATCTTGGTATTTTCTACGTATGTGCAGGACTTTGGGCTGTGAAAGTACAGTACACAGGGCAAGCACCAACTTCACAAACTTTGTGGTTCAAAAACTAGTGATAAGAGAGGTGTGTTTGCTTGTGCTTCTTTCTTTAAAACATTTTGTAAGATATCTACAAAATCTTATGAGAAAAAACAACAACAACAACAAAGAATATATTTTCCAGTGCACCTCTACATAACTAATCCGTGGGGTTTGTATACGCTGGCAGTCTTCCTATGTATAAAGCTACAGGACCCAAAGGAATTTTTGTTAGATGAGAAATAAGGGGCTGGCAAATCTGGCTGGAAAATTAAATGAAGTGGTGCCCAGTACCACCCAGCAGATGCCAGGGTGCAGGGAGAGCACAGGGAGAACAACTCATGAGAGCTTCTTTTTCTGAGTTGTGGAGTCACAGCTGGGTTCAGGTTGGAAGGGATCTCTGAGTATCACATGGTCCTAACCCCCACCCACAGCTAGGCCCCTCTCCAAGTTACAGCCAAATTACACATTCTCTTCTGAGTGGGAAATGTGGCTTCCAGTGCCAAAGTCACCCACCTCTTGACTGGAAGTAAGTATGAGGAACATAAAGATGTTCTTCTATAGACACAACTACTGCCACTTTGCAGAGGCACTGCTCCAAAAGAATTCAAATGCAATGTATCACCGAACCATGCCACCCATATGCATCAAACACAGAAGCAGTGGAAAATACATCTTCACAAGCATAGCAGTTGAACTAGGTGAAAGCTAAGGATTTGCAGGTTAGTAGGTTTACACTGTACTGCTGGAAAGAGCATTTGTGTCATAGCAATTCTACATATGCGTTGATCATCTCAAATCAGCATTCAGACCTCTTAAATCCCTGAATTTGGCTCTGAAGTGAACACTCGTCCTCCATAGCAGCACCCTCCTGCGGCACAGTCTGTCATAAGGGAGCACCCTCAGCACCAGCTGTCCTGTCAGGAGAGTGCACAGGACCTCACCTCTGGCATGGATGTCAGGTACTACTGTGGTGCGGTGGGGCTGAGAGCGGAGGAGGGGAGTCTCAGTGACTTCAGTTTAAGGTGGTGGTGCTCAGCATTTCTAAACACACAGCCTTGCACGAGAGCTGGATGGCGAAGTCCAACCACAGACACCCACGTTACTCAACTGACAGCACCTGTGGCATAGAAGCACACATTACACTGGACACTGCTAAGGTGGGAAAGTGCTTATAGAGGAAAGCTGGTGGTCACTGGCATAGAAGACAACACCGCCTCCCCATTTCCCCTGCCTGTCCAATAGATAGACAGACAGACAGGTGTGTATTTTTGAAGAAGGCTTAGCAAGGATTATTTTCCTCACTGCTGCTGTTCAAGAGATACCAGACTCAGTGAATTTAGACGCTGCTGAAACTCTGCAATCCAACATTTTGCCACTTGATGGCACCAGTAAAATGCTTAAATCTGATCAAACTGCTGAGAGGTTAGATTAAGGAACTCCAAAGCGTAAATGAAAGCTGAAAATGACCAAGTTACACCTCTCATATTAGAAACCTGAGAATAATTCTGAAAATTTCTCATTTGAGGAGAACGCATGAGGCGCATTTTTTTGAGCTCAACACTCTCCCTTTAGACTCCCTTAATGTGAGGTACCTGCTCCTCGTTTCGTGTGAACCCAGACACTCTAGAAAAGCAGGAAAGCTAATTGTTAAGAGGCCACAGAAGCTACACGAGGAAACCTGCAACCCTGCTCTTCGTAAGCCACTGCTTTTGGCAGGCTTCTCTTTTTATCACCTCGTTACAGCAAGGTGAGTGTGGTTACCCTAAAACAGTGTAGAAGCCAAAACCCCTTTTCATTGGGACAGCAATGAGCATTAGAGGCACTGCCTGTGATGCTTCTACAGGATTTGATTACAAGCTACAAGGAGGTAGCAAGTTTCCCTGCAAGTTTCCTAAGCACTAAGTGACAAGAACTGGCCTGTGCACTTTTTTAAGGCAATGGAGAACTTCTAAACTTGTTTTAAAACCAACATCCATGCAAAGTGGGCACTCACATGCTGGGTGGTTGTGTTTTATTACCTAATCCACCCCCAAGAAAACTCCATTTACTGCAGCGGAATGATTCTGGGGAACAATTTAGCCCAGTGTCACTTGCTACTCAAATAAGTCACCTGTTAGGTGACATTTATACTGATATCCCTGAAATAGCAGAAACACAGACAGATGGTGGAATAAAATTAAAAGCTGCCCTTTGCATGGGGTAGGAGGCCTGCTGTGTTTTCAGTAATTCCCAGGCTGGCTGACCTCAAATGCTTCTTGGTTAAGGATGCTTTGGGGCCTGGTCACTTCACAGACAAAGCGTTCCTTGTACTGGCTCCACACCAGAATGGATCATCCATGTACACAGGCTGAGGCAGAGATTGCAGCACCTTCCAGGGGATTAAGAGGAAGCAACCAGGGACAGCTGGGACTCCATGTCCTTGTGCTGTCTGTATAAGGAGGATAGAGTAGATCAAGAGTAGATCAAACTCTGCCCCTGTATGCGCTGAAAAGTACAAGACCTTGGACTCTGAATATTTGATCAACAGCACATTGATGTACTTTCTCCATTATTTTGTAGTCACATCTTAACCTGAAACATGCTGGGTCTCTGTGCTTTGTCCTAGTTTAAGCATTTCCTTTTCCTATAAAGTTCCATTTTCTCAGTCTTTGAAAGACTTCTAAATTGAAGGAAGGAATATATCCTTTAAACCAAAAAGTGAAACTATGGGGAAAAAAATGAAAACACTTTCCACATTCATAGTCCAAGGTCTTTCAGAGCAAATATTCTTCCTGCTATCAGGGACTATTAACTAGTGACAGCTACACGGAACCTTCCCTGAAAAATACTCTCCAAATGGTGCTCTGTAGGCCTACCTGGGAGCTATTAACACTCAGTTTATTTACCTTATAGCCTGTGAGGGCTCCTCTGAGCCATTACTGTCTTTTGTGGGAAATGAATTACCAGGCGTATGCAATAACTCTGTACACTTCCATAGGACAACTATGCCTTTGCCTTAAGAATACACACTACATACCCCTGTGCAGTTCTGCACTAGAATGTATCACTGGGTTTGTGCAGATGTCCTTTTGTGAGTGCGTTAGCAGTAGAGCATACACACATGACCTCCTGGTTAAATGTACTGGAGAAAAGTAATTGCCTCCTCCCATCTAAAGGTGCAAAGAGTTCACATCGAATAAAACTGCAAAATGCTGAAGGGCCTTGAGAAACACCCCTCAGCTGTTGCCAAGAACCCCAGTTATACACACACACTATATCAGGTTAGAGTTTTTTTCCATGAGGATGTTAATCTGCTTTCATTGTTTATCATGCTACACCGCACTTCCACTCCTCTGGCTGTCCCTCAGGTCCCCAACCCCTCGTGGTTCCCTGACCTGCAGCTCCCTGACCAAGCAAGTTTTAAGGTTAGGCGAGGTAAGTGATTGACTCCCTTTGAAAGAGTAAAGGGCTGCAGAGAAATCCAATTTTTATTCTCCACATGTAATTACCTTCCTGTTAAAAATGGCAATAAAGACACATCTTATTCTTTTCATAATTTAGTGACTACATGGGAAATTAAGAGGAAAGAGCAGCAAAAAGTTCTCTGATCTGATCTAGAAAAGAAGCTGAAGGTCATGAGGCTCCCCACACTGCATCACTCTCTGGCCAACACCCCACCTGAGAAAAGAAACAGCTCCTCAGAGGCTCCTACTATGTGTCAAAGAGTAGAAAAACAGTGGAAAGTGGAAGCCCCTCTTGAAGGTCACACAGGTTCCAATGCGTCTTTTATTACTGTGCAAGTGCAACCCTGCACCCAGTGCTCTGCATTACATCAGGTGGGGAGTCACAGAACCACCGCAAGCAAAGCTCGTGGTTCCATAAAGATGTTCTCTCATGTGAAACTTGGCTTATGCCTATTTTTATAAAACAGTGTTTGATGAGTGCCCACAATGCACTAACTGCTAAGGAAATGGGATGGTGTTCCTATGGACCACTCCTTGGATTTGTTCTGGGGCTTTCCAAACTGGGAGTAAAAGTGTGTCTAGCTTGAATCTGATTTCTAAAGAAACTGTGATAGACTCCATATCCCCTGTGGACTGAATATAAAGGGACAGACGATGTATTGCTGAACAACTGCTTCTTGTGTGATACTGACAGGCTCTAGCAAAAGTCTGCTAGAACTCCAGCAAAAGCATCTCAGTGCCACATTTGGAAAAGCTGCTAGTCCTCTCTTACTTTCTAGCCAGAACTTTACCTTTCCATACTGCTATCCACACTGGGTGGCTTCAGGCTTGATTACCCCGCCTGAGGTTTAAAAATATAAGGAATGCTAAATAACTGTCTACCTTTGAAAACACAAAGCTTTGCTGGCTGTTACAACCTAAGCTCACAAAGCTTCTCTACTTCATGGTAGAGTCATGAAAATGCATGTTCATCCTTGTTTTATTGCTGCCTTCAGTTTCAATGTAATAATGAAAAGAGTTCTACAAAGGTACTTCAGCAGTTCTGCTGTGCCCAGAGCACAAAGCAGACCGACTCTCCTTATTTTTGCATCTTTGTATCAGGAATACGTCAAATGAATGTAATGAGGAATGCAACAGTTCACATTGCTTCTGTAAAAATTTTCCATTTTCAAGACAGACACAAAGTTTGAATCAGAGTCCAAAGTCATTATAAATGTAACAGTACAGATACAGTTTTGGGAATCCAACACTTTAAGTCCTGTTACCTCTGTAGCATCACACATTGTAAGTAGATCTCTTGCTCACCTCAGCTGAGGCATGAGTTATGCCAGCACAGCAATCTGTGAGATACCACACATTGTGTGGTTGCATAAATCCCCGCAGCACCTCAGCACAGATTTCACAATGAAATGTATTACTTCTGCCCGTTGTATCAGAACAATGTGTGAACAAAATCGATCTGGCACTTGAAGTTTATCTTCAAAACATCCTTATCAATATGGAAAAAAGAAGCACACGACGATATTTAAATTATTTGAGCAAGGGAACGTATTTCCTCTTTGTGACTGTGCAACACCTATTTTTACAAACACTAATTCAGTGATGGAGTGACCAAATAGCAGCCCTTGAGTAACAGGGGACTTGAACAGAGCTTGGGTGCAGCTCNAACAGGGGACTTGAACAGAGCTTGGGTGCAGCTCCCATGCCACGGCAACCAGGCAACTGGGAGGAAAAGAGTTCCCAGAGGAACTGCTGAGGCTAAAATGAAGGAGTCCCCATGGAGCTCATTAATA
>WEIS01040603.1:0-19228 GCA_013389965.1 Todus mexicanus
TTATGCTGGGGGTTTAGGCCTGGGTGCTACCTTTTAATTCTGCTGTTTACCTCCCCTATACCTGGGGGAGTAGTGGGTTTGTGAAACATGTTGTGGAACTTCTCCCATGTCTGATCTCATATTGCAGAACTCTTTGCTGTTCTGGTTAGCTTTCTGGGCCTGGTTTTAGAACAGAATCAAAGTTTATAAACTTCTCATACATGTGGTGCAGATTTAAGTGAACGAGAGGCAGGTGAATCTGATTAGCACATTTCAGAGTTGTGTTGAAAACTGAGAGCTTTTCTAGCAGACAGCATCTCTTGGAGCAATGTGATAGACGTCTTTCTGTAAGTATCTTGGTTTTGGACTGGAGTATTGTGATTATTTTACATGTTATATGAAAGCTTTTATTCAGCAAAGCACCTGAGTGTGCATGAAGCTACTTTGTCATTTCTTATTTCTAAATGGTTTCCTGTAACAGAAGTAGCATGCAATAACTTTATTTGTGTTTGCTGATTGAGGCAGGGCTGATGGTGGACTGGGTGAGGAGAGAAGAAAATTTTTCTAAGCAGTTGTACTCTTAAACTCCCCGAAAAGCATTGTCATTGTGGCCAAATTCTCAGTGATAGGAGAAATTTTCTAGAGCTCATTGACTTCTTCAGGGAGATTTTTAACAGTGACAAATTTGGGCATTGGATTCTTACTGTGTCATCTTGCAGTTTTCCTGAGCAGTCTGTGTCAGCTTTTAACACAAAATTAGAAGCCTTTTTACAATCCAGGTAGAATGTAAAAAGTTAAATTAGAAGCATTAATTAACTTCAGGTTGAGGGTAAAAATCCTTCTCCAGAGACCCTAACCTATCAGCTTTCACACCCGCAAATCCTTTATTTTACATGTTCTGTTCTAGTGCATATGTCTTATATAGATCCAATTCTACTGCAGCTTTAATAAAAGAGAGCTGGAACCCAAGTCCTCTTAAATGCTACCAAACCAGAGTTCTTCAAGATTTTTTAAATCTAGGGCAGATAGTATATGATGTATGTAAGTTGGGCATGGATCAGACACTCTTTCCCATTGCTTGTGACTCTGTCATCCTGAATCATGCCTAGTACTGCTGATGCATTTGAAGAGCACAGGGTCACTGGTAATTAAGACAGCTTTATGAAAGTGCTAGCAGTTGCAGCTGCAGGATGAAGAGTACCTGGGGTGCAGAATTTGTTAACCATGTTGAATTCCCCTGGAAAAAGAAACCTTAACATACGCATAACCTTTTGCACATACAAACCCCTTTGTGCATACACTGCTATCTTGTGGGCTTATGAGTTATGCAGGCTTGCATAGGTCACTATTTGGATGGATGATCTGCAAAAATGCCAGGAGCTGCAGGAAGCATTGCTGGTGACATGGTGGCAGAGACTCCCTCTCACAGGCTTTGCTAGGCAGTGCCCTGCATACCTAAGGACCTTTTACGTTGTTGGTGGTGACGCCTGTTAAGTGGGCATCTCTCAGTTGAAGCATTTGTTTAACACTGACATATAAGGCATGGATCAAGGACAACAGCCTGCAAAGTCCTTTTTGATCTGCATGAGAATGACAGGCACTGCATGATAGCTGCAGTCCAGGTGGGAAAGATCAGCTTTGCTCTCTGAGCTAACCAGAAAGGTGTAAGGGTCTGCAGAAGAGAATTATGTTGGTGTTACAGAGACACTGAATGGGGAAAGAAACCAGTTTAAAATGCTATCTGAAGCACATAAAGTAAATGCTGAGGCTTGTCATGCGTACCTTCAAAGGTGTTCTGACTCTATGCCCAGTGTTTATGCTGCCTGCTTCCTTAACCCAGAATTCCTAGAAGGAATGCATAGCTGGGAGAAGTACACCATCATCTGGCACATGCAGGTTGATATGCCAGTCTTGATAACAGCCGTACACTGCAGCTTTAACAGAACACATTACAGTGACTTATTTACAGAAGGACTATTTTCTCTTGCTGAAACAGATTAACACAATACAACACAGAATTTTATCTGCACCCACATTTACAATCCAGCCGGAGTCAAACCATCTTCACTGAGAGATGAATATCATGGCTCAATGCACAGCACAAGCATAAGCATGAAGGTAATGAAATGTATTTTTCAATGAAGTGCATAATTATGAAACATGGTCCACATCTCTTGCTTGTTTGTGTAAACAGCCTTCGGACATTACATGCTGTCATTAATGTTGATAGGTGGATAGAGAAGCCAGAAAGAGGTGTTATTTCAGATTATGCTTATGATGTAGGTATGTACTTAGATTAAGTATTCACAAGATGGTTGGCATGTTTATTCACTGGACCAACTTTATAATAGAGGTAGATACTAGGTGGCTGTGGTGAAGTGTTAGGTCCTGCTGTCTTTGAGCTAGCCAAAGAAGGTCCCATTTCTGGAATAGTCATCAAGCAAAACCATCAAGCAGCTGATTTACAGATACACTTCTATCTGGCAACATCCCCAAAATATTCACTATGGAGCTGCATGCACCAAAGTTTAAGGGAGACAATATATCCTACTGGGCAGCACTATAGTAAGAAAGTGTCACAAAGCTGAGTTTCAACAGGCTGCTAGAACACTGGTGTGAGAACAGCAATATCACAGTGCTCACTGGGCAAGTGGAAATCTCATTATCATGAGTATTACTGTGCAGTGGATTAAACACGAGATTGAACATATGTGTTGCAGAGAAGTGGACCAATTTTCCTAGGTTCATGGCCACTGCTCTAACCACTTGATTATACTGAGTTTACATTATTGTAGCAGCTGTTAAAATCATGGAAGATTTCCCCCTGATTCTCCTGACCTTTGTATCACACCCATTAAAGTATGGGTCACATAGTCAGTGACTTCTCTCGACTTCGTGTCATAGGTACATTCTTTCTCAATTACTTTATCCTGTGTAATGGAGGATTTATCCTATCCTACTTTATCTCTGTAATGGAGCTAGCAATTAGAGAAATAATCTGCATGTGTGACCGCACTTTTTACCGTCTCTTTTTGTGTTATACCGAAAGTAAAAGTGATAGCAATCAGATTGAGGTCCCTCTGTGTTCTTCCCCATATATTTCTGGTAGCAGAACTGTTGACTGGGATCTGTAACCTGCATTACCTTTGCATCCACCAACCATGGAGCAGCTGGGAGCAGATAGAGCATGGCTCAGATTAGAAAGTTTTCACTGAATCATGAGTGTGTCTGCGTCAGGCAAGCCTGGTATAAATGTCTTTTTAATTTTGGCAGTTGTCAGTTCTCAAACATTCCCGACATCAATAAAAATATTTTGATCCTGCATATGCATGTACATTTCCAATGACTCCAGTAAGGCAATGTGGGTTGGTACTCACAGGTTGGCACTCATTGGCACTGCAGCGGTGATGTGTAGAGCTCTGCAGACCTGGCCAGGTGCTGCAGAAGTGCACTTGGAGCATAGCCACAGCAGGGCAAGCTCCACAGGAAGGACAATGTCTTCCTTCACGTTCACCTTGGCCAGGCTATTACGGTTTTCCTACACTCCCCTTCTGGCTTTGTTGCCATAGAAGAATATTCACGAATTCTTTGACTTGTTATTTATTCTGGGGTTCCAGAGTCTCTAGGATAATTACTTCACAGCACAATTTACCACAGTGAATGTTGTCAGAACAGCAGTATGTACTTGTTATCATAGCCAACTGGCATCCAGTTTAAGGATCTTTCCCTCTGACTGTTTAAATTAGAGTCTGCATTGTCTTGTGTGATAATACATACAGAGCAATAAGACAGCATGCTTTCTATGAAATGTCTTGTAGCCAGTGATCTTGTAAGCCTTTCTTGGCTTGTCTTCTGGCCTGAACATCTGTGCTCTTGTCCCTCTTTCTGTATTGAGTTTATTGCTATTGGACATTTTGCTTGAGGCAAGATCAAGCCTAGTGTTCTCCATTTCCCATCCAAATCGTGGTTTTGTGTTGCTACTGCATGTGCTCTTAATCAGCTTTTGCAATCCATCCTGGAATGTGTATATAAAATTTATGAAATATTCTCGGATCCTTTGGAACGACAGCAGAAAAAAAGAGATCAGAAAGGAAAGGAATTTTTAAATCTGTAAAACTTGTTCAGTTTTCCCTGCAATATTTGCTATGTTATGTTTTAATCTAGGTCAATTACTACCTAGATGATTTCTAAATCTATAGTGTGTGGTGCCTGGGAGGGAATCCACAAAGCCCAAGCAAAACAATCTTCTACTTTCTCCCTCCACCCCCAAATACTTAGTTTTGCATTAGGGCTTATTAGAGTCAAGGAGAACTCTGAAGTGGCAGGTGAATAATCTCTGGGACAGTATGTGTCCATAATGTCTGCAAATGCCAAAAGGATTGTTTAATTCTTAAATTATTTATTTTAAATGATTTTCTACTTGCTTTCATGATACCCTTCTTACTGTCCCAGTGAACTAGAATGCCTAAGACAATGAAGAATAGACTTTAATGGTTCTTACCATCACATCTAATGCAATCAGAAAACTAATAGTAAAAGCAGTTGCTTTGTCTTGTGCCACTAAAAGGCAGCTGAACTCCCACAACCTGTGTGGCATTCAGTGGCAATGACTGCTGCAGGGTGTGCAGCAGTGGTGAGGTGACTGTATTTTTTGGTTCTAACAAAGTCACACTTGACCTTTGGCCTCATGTCTTGCTCTTGGTCCCAAGTGTGGGGTCATCTCACAGCAACCACCTGCCCTGCAATGTTTCTTCCACAACATATCAATTGCTCTGGCAAAGCAATTGCATACGTTTAAAAGATTTGCAGGCATATTGTTCCCATATGCGAGTTCCCTTGCAATGAGATATTCAGTTGTCACTGCTGGGGAACACAGTGCCCCTTTAACCTCTACCCCAAGGCTTGTGAAGCTGAGTCTGGGACTGAAAAATTTCCCAAAACTCTGCAGCCAGTGCTAAATATTGTGTCTTAACACAATTTTCTTTTGAAGCCTGTGACTTATGCCACTAGTAAAGGCTACCTCACATACCATATTTTTGTGGTCATGGTTGCTATTCTTAAAATAAAGATAACCGAAGAATAATTCCCATCCTTTTGCATTTCAGTGAATAAAATAAAGGAGAATGATCCCTGAACTGCCTTATTGAAGTGAGAAAGTCAGCATCAGAGAGAATGAAATGTTGCTGATCTGCTACAAACATGTCCACAACAATCTAGCTGTGTATTCACAGAGAGAAAGTTATTAGTGTTGGAAAGTGAAATGCTATGTGGGGGGAAAGCTACTGGAGCCTTAACTGTTTTTGCCTCCTGCTTTGGTTGTCACAGATGTTAGTCACATCTCATAATGCACTACTGGAAGGCACTCTACTACTACGATGATGAGAGCAGTATAAGAACCTATATAGAACAAAAAAACTGCAAGCAATGGTGTCCTGTGAGAATGAATTCAGAGAAGAGGACGCCCAAGGGCTATATAAGCTAGTGGGTGGTTTCACTAGCCAGGGAAATGGAAATAAAGCTCCAAGCCTCAGTCCTTTAAAGGCTTTTTTTTTTTTTTCCTTTGTCGTTCTTTTATTATCACTGAACAATCAGGAAAACAGAAAGCAAATCAACTTGAAAATTTTCCAGAGGTTTTCCACACACCAGCCCACAGGAGCAAGGGGACACCTTTTCTCCAGGTGTCCTCCGGCATTGCTCCTCCTGTGTTTCTCTCCTGCCTTGAGCAGTCCTGTGGGGACATAGGACATGTTAACCTGCTATAACCTATGCTGCCTTTACCTTGCACAAATCAGTTGTCAAGGACAAAAAATTATTATATTATGCTACTAACCTAATGATAGCCTGTTGAAAGACTGATTTTCTTCTTCCCTGCTCTTCAGAAACACTTGGGGTCTCCTCTCCAGTGAATCTTCACAGCCAAAGAGGTCCAAATAGGTGCTTTATCTCAGCAGGGTAGATGTGCTGCCATCGTGAACCGCAGTGGCAGTGATTACTCCATGATATGGGTCAGATTCCAGGTGCCTAATGAGAGCGATAGGAGGTACTAAGTGCAGAGCTGACCTGAAAATGTGGCTACTATAGTTTGGACATTAAGCATGTGCAACTCCTGAAATCAATGGGAGGCAGAGGCTTCTCAGCACTGGAAATGGGAATGTGATTTGTCTCTGAAGTCTAACTTTACAGGGCAGATGCAGAGACGTCTACCTCTGAACTTAAATCACTGCATCTTAACCACATTTAAGGCTGATAGAAAGAAATAAGCACGTTTTATTCTGGTCCAGGTGGCTGTGGGTAATTGGAGGCAATTAAACCAATATGAAATGAATCCTGCTCTTGCTGTCTAAAATGAAGAACATGCTCATGGGGATGTCACGGTTTGGGGTCAGGGCACCCCCAAATCTGCAACAGAAATCTCTCTCCCCTTCCCAAAAGGGAAGAAAGCAAATAAAGGAGAGAGACTTATCGATCAGGAAAGGAAACTAGAATAGCTTTACTGAAAAATGAAAATAATAATAGTAATAACAAAATAAAAGTAAATATATACAAATATGTACAAAACCAGTATTGAACCCAACACCCTCCTGATGGTAAATGCATCACTGTAACCATTGATGCTGTGGAAGCAGTCGCAGGCAGGGCCCAGCAGCAGACAGGAACCGGGAGCTCGATTTAGGGATGCGTCCCAGAACCTGGGGCCCAGCCAAGGCTGAAGTCGGAGGCCGGGACTGGGGCTGGATGCCTCAGGGTGAAGCTGAAGCTGCCAAGGCTAAACTGAGTGAGGAAGAGTCCTGGAGCTGAGAGAGCAGCCTGATCCAAGAGAGACGGAATACAAAGGGCAAAAGAAAGGGCAAAATGGAAGGAAAGGCAAAATGGGCAAAGAGGCCGAGACCCTTGTGATCCATCAGCTTTATACTGAATATGATGTATATGGCTTGGAACACTTCGTTGGCCAATTTAGGGTCACCTGTCCTGTTCACTCCTCCCTGAAGGTGCAGCCCTTACTTTTCTGCACCCTCCAGTGTGGTACACAAGATTTAGCAGTGACTGTGGTTTGCATACCAATGCTTGGTTACTAACTATAAACCTGGAGCATTACCACTGTTAGAAGCAGACACTGTCAGCAAAACATGCTACTAACTGTCAGACAGTGCAGTTAGTAAGAAGAGGCTTAGCTGAAAAGTAAAAATCCCTGTACAGAATTGTTCTGTTCTAACCCAAACCAGGACACGGGAGCAGCCACAGTAATAGAAAACTGATCTATCTAATGAATGCAACCAGTGAAATACCTCATCAGAATAGCAGGGCCAAGAACAGGATCATGGAGTCCAAGCTCCTATTCCCTTGGAATCATGAGGCACATCTGCAATGCAAGATTAAACTGAAGATGCCTAGAAAAAGTACCATGGCTACTTTTAAATAGATGGCTAGTAATTTTGTTCTACCATAGACATATTGTTAAAAGTGCTTTTTTTCGGTGCAGAAACCACTAGACTTTTTTTTTTTTCATTTAGTCATGATTTTTAGCAGGATAGGCAAAAATAAATTGGTTGCATTAGAATGTCCAAGTACGAAAGACACTGCATCTTATTGTCTCTATGTAAGATAAACAGGAATTATGGGAAAGATGCAAAAATAGGTGATGTTCTTAAGCAATATTTCACAGTATTGTAAGAATAGTACAGGTGATAAGTAAACCTTTATCTAGGTTGAAAAACATATACTAAGTGCTTAACTTATCATGAATATAGAAGAAGAAATGTGATAACATTTGTGATAGTCCGACACAGTGGCACTTGAGAGAGATTTAAAATTCATAAATATGTTAAATGTTTCCTTCTTTGCTATTGTACTAAGTAATAAGCGTGAAAATGCACCATATTGGATCTTCAATGGCTGACATTCATTCAGCCAAGTCTACTGCCTGCTCGATAAATTATGTATGTACATTAAAATATCATTTGTTGAATCTACACAAAATAGATGCACTCTGCAGTACATGTGATGCTGAAAAAAAAGCAATTATATTTAAATATATTTCTGCTTTACCTGAATATCTGTCTCAATGGCCACATCCTCACTAAATGTAATTTGATTTCAATGGATTTGGGAGAATCTTGTCCCCAAGACTTCAGTACAGTAGGGTAGTCGATTGTATTTACTGTTCTGGGTTGGCAGTTGCACCTTTTGGGGAATGAATATTAATTCTTCTCTTAGCATAAGCACATTTAGAATATTCCCTTTGTTCCATTGCCCAGATGTGTCTCATGTCATCAGCCGACGAGCTGAACAGCAGTGGTTTGACATGTTCAGCAGCTGATTAGGCTCACCAGTTTGAGTAGACTGTGATGAAGCAATTCGCCTGGATGCAGTGATGCTGTTTCTTAGTTGTGCCATGGTGTTAAGCAGGGGTAATGAAGAGTTGGTAAACAGCCTCCTTTTGTGTGTGCCTGAGTGCACACATCCATAGGGCTGCAATCTCATCGTTATGCCTGGAATATGCTTTGAGGAGGGCATCAGGTAAATGCAGGAGATTATGATGGCACCAAGAAGCAGCCTTTACCTGTAGAAGTATGTCCTTTGGCCACTGAAAATACTTTTACGGTGAGGAGAAAACAGTGAGAAATTTCTCCTGATTATGATTAGGATGAGCTAAACATAATTTCCTCAACTACAGTAACACTATACCCACTGTCTGATGATGTGAGAGGAGAAAAAACCTCCACCTGGTATTTCCTTGATCAGCCTCTTTCAAGTGGAGAGAAGGAAAAGAGTTGTAGGTGCAACAGGTGATTTAAAGTGGCCAGTGTCATCCTACAGCTTTTGTATCTAGTACATGGAATTGGGTTGTCTGACCACTGTCACTGTCTGCCTTAAAAGAAAGGCTGTGAATAGGCAGAAAGCTTGTTCATAAGACTGTGTGAAATGGGTGATTAGGCATGAGACAGTTACAATCATTTGTCCTAGGCACCACGTTGATCACTTTATAGTCTCAAATTGACTTAATGTATTTATTTCTTCTGTCTACCCACCAAGAGGCTTTTCCTTTCATTCCTCATGCTGTAATGAACCAATACAGAGTAGCAACCAGGCAAAGAACCATTATTTTTAGTTGGTGGCCTACGTCTCCAGTAGCAACCTCCAACATAAGCGAGCCCAATTTTGTGCCCGTAATTACAAATGGACCCAACTGTTTGAACTTGCAATTGCACCCATTTAGAGGCTTTACAATTAGGCAGTTAGTCTTCTAAATGGGGACAATTGCAAGCTACAAATAACTACTCCAGCATTTAATTGCCGATGTAAAATAATTCCTACAACATTGGAGGTCAGGTAGAAACCCAGCTAAAACCAAAACAAAACAGCTTATTTGGGCAGCAAGGAGGAGGCATGAACTTTCTTGGTCAATAAATCTGTGAAAGGACTATAAATGGTTGGAAAAATTGAAAGTCGTGTGTTTACCAGGAAAGAAAAATACTGCATAGGACACTGTTGTGCAGCAGCGATGTAGCAAGCTCACACTTCCACAGCAGACAGGTAGACACGCTGACTGGAAGCCATCCGAGAAGCAGCTACTGATGTTTCAGCTACTGAAATGATGTTTGAAAAACAGTTCCAAAACCATCACATTCCAGCCAACAACATGCTAACAAAGTTTGAAGACCAAGTAAATTTGGCCTATGTTCTACAAAGGAAACTTTTATGCCACAGTCAAATTTGATACTCAAACAGGTTTAGCACTTCAAAGGAGAAGTAGCACCACTACTTTTGAAAACCTTGCCTCAAGGTTTTCGCCAGTTTTCTGAGGACACATGAAGAATTTTATTGGAGCAATACCTGCTCCTTCTTTGCAAGTACTGTGAGAAGTTTTCATTACAGCACCAAGTCTGTACAGAAGACTTAATTATAGAGCTGCATTTAAATACATGTATGTATTGGGGTGTGGTGCTATAATGGTTGAACTTGTTTCTTTGACAATTCTTACTCCTCTCATTTTTATCACATAACCAACATGCGAGGAAGAATTATTCATAAAGAATGATTGATTTCGGTGGTTGCAGATTTTCAGCATGAGCTTAGTTTTAAATTATTTTCTACTGCAAATGGAAGAGCTTATTTATTATTATTTTTTAAAATTTAATTTCAAACTGTGCAGGTTTCAATGCAAGCTGGATAGAGGAAACAAAACAAGCCCCTCAAATATCTGTTTACATTTTTAAGCAAACTTGCTTTGATTATATTCACACTTTAATATTTGCTTCCCTTGAATATTCTTCTAGACAGATGAGCATTCTGGCAGGGATGGTTGTGGAAACAGTGAATTTTAACCACATTTGAAATATACTTGTACAGTACATTTTTAGTTTGCAAATATAATACTGCAACTTAGTTCGGAGAGTTCTGCAAATTTCGTCAAATTTTATCAAAAAGTAGGAATACGTTGTATGAATTTCTTTGAAATACTAAGTGTTAGCAATGATTGTCTGTCAGATAAAGGACAGAGCACTGAGAGGCTGTTGTAATGATTCTCTGAATAGCTCCTAATAACAAATGAATTGCAAAGAATTTAGAGCTTCTTCTGCGAACAACTTGTATATAGTAAAAAATCTGCTTCGTTATATAAATCGCTTTATCAATTATGCTTAAAGTGATATTACAACCGCCAAAGATAGAATCCAGCCTGACACACTAGGTTATTTGACTTGCTTTACAATGAAATAATTTAAATTTTTCCTAGCTGAAGATTAGTTAAAGCCTGAGCCTAATGCCAATCCTGTGCAGAGTAAGGGAAAGGTGCACCTTTGTAATCCCACTGAGGACAAGAGAATTTTGATAGTTTCAGAGAGGATTTTGGTCCACTGCTGTGAAGAGCAGGAGAAATGGGGGAATTGCTGTCTCACAGAAACTAGAATATATCCATCAGCTATTGGGATTTCTACCAATACAACTGCTAAGATATTTATGTGTCTTTGACCTGATGCANTAAGATATTTATGTGTCTTTGACCTGATGCACATCAGTTTCCTTATCAAAATCAATCCTTGCAACTAAGCATGCGGTTAAACAGTTTGTTAGGTCAGTCTAGAATATGCTTCCCCTGGGAGGACAAAGTCCTTCTGAGAATTGAGTCCCACTGCAGATGAGGTTATATCCTCCAAATGTACTTGCTGGTCTTGGTTGAGCTTGTGATTACAGGAGTACTAATTCTGAGATAGATGAAATAATGTACACAGTGTATAGAGGTACATACATGCAAAAGCACATATATGTACTTTATGCGTACATATATATATTTAAATACATACACTTTATATGTATTTGATTTTATGTTCTGACCTCACTGGCTCTTAGACTGCAGTGAGGGGAAAGGCACCTCCAGGTACCCTGACTTTCTCCCCTCACCCCACAGTGTGTGGCTCTAGAGCACTACTGGGGCAGGTTGTCTTTCTGGTTTCTGAAAATATTAATATTTACTTTTGGCTGTCATGCACTTCAGATTTCTCTACTTGGGAATACCTAGGGGATACCTGTTAGACTGCAATGCATTACGGTTTAGTTAAGCTGATTTCAGCTGAATTGTTTTGTATGCTTTATGGCACGTGTGGAATAAGCAAGTGGTTTATTTTATTTATTTTTAAAGAAAGAACTGAAAGGGCATGGTACAATGCAGAAGCGTTATAGACAAGAATCCTCTGGGGCAATTGTTTATTGACCCACTTTTTAGCAAAACACCATATACATTATCATGCTACATCACGGATGTGATTCTGCCCCATCAAACCGAAGAGCATTTTGGCCAGCATGTTAAATGGGAGAAGCATTAGACCCTAAAACAACATTCCTCACATCCGATGAGTGTGAGATAGTTACCATTTGTACAGTGCATAGTACAACGAGCTCTTCCTCCTTAAATATATCCCTCCATATGTGGTTTTCAATAAAACTCCCTTTTCTTTTTCCCTTTTTTTTTTTTTTAAGCTGTTATGGAAGTTTTCCTAAGTAATGTACAGTCTGATTTTCTTAGGTAAACATTTTCCAAGTAGTGTTTATTGGTGGCTATAAAGCGAATCCCAGTGTGAACTTATCTTTTATGTTTTTCCCCCCTTCTTATGTCCACATTTCTGAGAATATTGGTGCTGGAACCGATACAAACCATTCCAGCTGTCTCCAAAATTAGTACTGAGAAAAATAAACTGTTCTTCAAAGTAATAATTTTATACAACTAAATAAATAAATATTGTCAACAGTGGGTCAAAAATGCAAGCAAAATTACATCAAATTCACTTCATAAGATGGATTGTATGAATGCATTTCAGTTCCTCTCTCATCATTCTCCTTTATATTTTTAGACAGTCTTTATGTGAATACAATGACTCCAATATCAAACATTTTAAATGATGCTTGAAATATCAGTCACTTGACTTTGATGTCACACACAATTAAATTCAACCCATCTTCTCTCAGTTAATAACAGCAATCTCACCAAGTCTAGTGCCTAATTAATACAAGCTATTTGTCACATAGAGGTGACACATGTGTATCAGAAAGCTTGAAATATTGTTTTGTGCTGCGGTATCACTAGCCAGCCCTGAAATATAGAAACTGTCTTATGTATGATTGTCTTTAAAGATTTCAAAAGGCCTCAGAGTTTGGTGTGCTCAAGCTGGGACTCGACAGTGCATAGAAGGCGCTACTGATGTGTTGGCTCCCTTTAGGCTGCTAAATAGTAAGGTATTTAGAAAGAAATGCCGCTAGAATTGAAAGGTTCATACCTGATCGTTCATTTAGGTGATCGGCAGAATTATGAATACACAGTGCCAGTGGTAATTTGCTTAACCTGCAGTTTTTAAGCTATGTGATAGAATACACAATCATACATTTTCTTATTGTTGCGTAAGCATTTTTTCCTACTATTTATGCTCAGCACTTTTTAATGCTAAGTTTCAGCCAGGGTGCTATTGCCAAACAAATGAACTCGTCTATCTTATGTTAATTATCATTGTGTAATAAATAACTCTAAAATAAGTTGGACCTAATCCTGCCATCTTTACTTAGGCAAAGCTTCTGTCTGCTTCGAAAGTGTTTTACCTGTATTGAGGCTGCAGCTTCGGCACCAAAAATTACCTACATAGTAGCAGTAAATTAAGGATAATTTGTTATTGAACTCTTCCTGTGAATAAAGCACAACAGAGAAACCCACAAAATAAGAAAAGATAGGCTATATTAGTTATCTATGGATTAGTAACCATAGTAATACCTATGGATTTTCAGTGCATTATATTTTGCAGCATGTGAGGTTTTTTCTGGATTTTTGATTATATGTGTTTCTGCTTCTTTTGTGTACTAGCAGTAGGGTATTTGTAAATGACAGAAGCCACCCACAGCACTTTGGGTCTTTCTTCCACCCATAAGTGAGCATGGGAAGTGCCACCATTGCAGCTCTTCTTGTGGCTGTGAGAAGGAATACCACTGCAAGTCAGGGAACAGGTGGAGCAAAATTCAGCACAAAGCAGTCTCTGGAGCTCTCTCTCTATTCATAGCCAAAGTCACTTATATGCTGGTGGGCATGGTGATGTTACAACTTCATGTGTACTTTCCTCTCTGGCTTACCTACTGAGGGGTGTTTCTTAAATATAAGCCAGCAAAATGCTCCAACAGAGATGGGTGTAGGTCCAGCAGGTTGAAGATTTTTCATTTCTCCAATCTACTCTTCACTAGCCCACTGTGAAATACCCTCAAGAGTATGAAGCACAACGAAAAATAAAGTAATCTCAATATCTGGCCATTAGAACAGAGATAAACTCACTCTTCCTTTCTATATTTTATTTTAGGGAACAGAATCATATGCATTCTTGTTCAGTGAGAAGTGGGATTGAGAGAGGCCTTTATAACAATTTTTCCCTTCGCTGTTTAAGAAAATATGAAAGGTTAATTTCACATCTTGTTAGACATACGAATGTTCACTTCTAAGTCCATCAAAATATGAGTCTGGATCAAGGTGAAACTGAGCAACAGGCCAGATCTACGTGTGGGAGAGTAGAGCGTGCCTCAATACTTGTACTATTTGAGCAGATAGATGCAGATGATCTCAGTGAAAATTCTGTAAGTTAGCCTGTAAGACGGTGGTGGTAGGTTTTCTTTTTCCACAGCTGTGGTATCTGCAAACATAAGTCACACTTACTGGAAGGAAAGTTGTAATTGAAAACAATAACCATGAAAAGGATTTAAGGGTTGTGGTGGATAAATACCTGAATGTGAGCTCCTAAGGTATGCTCTGGTTAAGAAGATTAATGTGGTAGTAGATGGTAGAGGGAGTAGTAGCATGTTGATCCCGTTATGCCAGACACATCATAAAGAGCTGTAAGGGGTTTACAACCCATGCTTAAACTGAGAAGCATGTAGGGCATACAAGCACAGTATGTTCTGTGAGATGGAGTGGATTAGAAATCAGGTGCATGTGTTTGACAGTGGAACTATTCAATCACTTCAACAGCATATTCAGAGCTAGAGTGAATTCTCTATCACTTATCTGGAAGACTTTCTAAAGGGTAGGTTTTGGTACTCTTAGTGTCACAGCCTTTGTATAGTAATTGTTAAATGAAAATTTATGTCGATGTTATTTAGGAGGTCAGGTTAAGAGATCATAATAGACCTCTCCAGCCTTAAGATCTTTGAAGGATTAGTTTTTGAAAGTTAGGATTTTTCTTTGTATCACTAGTTTTTCTATTACCATAAACAATCTTCTTCCCTCAGACACATTTACGAAAACACATCATTCTTACTTTTACTGCTGGTAACAGTCCAGTCCCTGAATTAGAAATTTCTCCAAGGTGAAAGGAAGGAGATCTATTGAATAATTTAATGATGTACTCTTAAAAGTAGAAGTGGTAAGGGGATATTGAAAATATTCTTGTTCTTGGTTGTGGGAAAATTGCAAAGCACATTAGCCACAGGAATGAAATGGCTGGCTAGACAAAGCAGCCCCAGATCCAGACTACTATGTGATGCAGTGGCCATGTCACCAGTATGTCATGTATTGTAGTGTTATCATTCCAACTTAAAAGCCATAGAGGCAGAGATCATGTGGCTTTCTTAAGAAATTTAGCAAGACTTGCCTTTTAATTTACTTTTGTTTGTTTGTTTGTTTGTTAGCTTTCACCAAATTATGCTTCAGTTACCTAATAGACAAAAAGCATTATCCCTGATGGGCTGCCAGCTACTTCCTCCTACAAAGCTTCCAGGGACTGAAGCATTGGAGGCGAGCCACCCCTGGCAGACATCCAGCCACCCGGCTGTCCAGCTGGCTGCCACTGCTACCACAGCTCCTTTCTACGTGGAGGACTGTGGTCCCTTCACAAAGGCTCCACAGTCTTGGAGCAACCATTTGTATCACCAGACCAGCGCAATAAAGTACTAACTCAGATCCAGGCAAGCACTGGTTTGTACCATATGCATTTACGAGAGCTGTGTATTGTCTGTCCCAGCAGCTGGATGTTGTAGAGGCAATTAATGAAGCTGTGTTATTTGTACAAGGTGTTAAGTGTGCCCAGTGCTGTGCAGATGCTCCTATGATTGTTGCTCTTCTGCCATAGTGTTTTAGAGCAAAACCAAAACAAAAATTAGAGGATGTGTTTTCTTGTATCTTCAGAGGTGGCAGATGTGAGTATCTAGCCTGGCACACTCTCTGGTGTGATGGAGGTAGGAAGCACAGATCAGGCCATGCTTTCTCACTGTGCATTCACTAATGGGATGAGGGGAGCCAAAAGGGTCAGCTCCCCACAGCTCTCCTAAGCCCCTGCTGCAGCTCAGCACACTGCTGTGGGCTGCAGGCATGTACCCAAGCTCAGTAGTGCAGGTGTCCATTCTTGCCAGGCTCTTCTTGTCCTTTAAGTTAGCATGCAGTTTTCCAGCATCGGTCAGGGAAAAAAAAATCAGTGTAAGTGGGTCAGAATCCAGCTACCTGAGGCTTTGCTGTTTGTTCGTTAGTGCAGTCACTGTATGTCATTTCTGCATGCATTAGGATGATAGTACATATGCGCAGTTGCTATTAGCCTGGGTTTGATTTCAACTGGAAGTGTTGATGAGCTGTTTCATGTGGCTCTGAAGGCTGTAAGTTCTTGAAGGGGACATAGTGTGACCTATTCACAGCACATTGGCCTGAATTTGTAAAGCATGTGAGAACTTCTACTCAAGTCTTCCCAAACAGGTCTTGTTTTGATGTCTTTCAAGGTATAAATAACCTTTATTGATCAGAGTGCTAATAAGTCATGTGTCCCCAGAGCAAATGCAATGAGACTGAGAAAAGTGTGGGAGGGCTGTCTCCTTCCACAAGCTGACACTCTAAATTAATCTATAATAGTTACCCGCTTAGAGCTCTGTGCTAGTAGATTTGAGCAGTGGTCGGGCTAATGACATATACCTAAAAACCACTAGGCTTGGAGCTAGCAGGGGTAATGAAATATCTTGAAAACAGGGTGGCAAAGCATAGTGGTTATAAGCAAAAACAATGAGTCCTGCAGAGTCCATTACAAAACCTCAGTATTTGCCAATTATTATTACATATGTAACACAGCTATTCCCTTCACTTCCCAAAGTGAGATGAACATGGTGAACTCAGGTGTGCTTGTAGGTATCAGACACATTTTGATTCTGTCTGAATGTGCCTGGCATGGGGGCAGGTGGGTAAGTCTTTGGGTTCAGTGCCACATCCCATTTACAAAGAGTTTTGTCTCACATCCCTTTGCGCTGTATCAGAGAACCACCTTCCCAGCAGAAATTTCAAAGATGGTCTTGGCTGAGACAGACCCCCATAGTCTACACTTCCAGTTGTCATCCTCCAGACCCAGGGTCTCTTTAGTTTAGAGCAAAAGAGACTGAGGGGGGACCTCATAAATGTTTATAAATACTTAAGGGGCTAGTGTCGGGAGGATGGAACCAGACTCTTCTCGATGGTGCCCAGTGATAGGACAAGAGGTAGCAGGTGTGGGCTGGAACACAGGAGATTCCACTTAAATATGACAGAAAACTTCTTTATGGTAAGGGTGACGGAGCCCTGAATGGGCTACGTGGGGGGGAGTTGTGAGGTCTCCTTCTCTGGAGATGTTTCAAACCCGCCCGGACAATTTCATGTGAGACTTGATCTGGGTGATCGTGCTCCAGCAAGGGAATTGGACTAGATGAACTTTTGAGGTCCCTTCCAATCCCCAACAGTCTGTGATTCTGTGATTCTGACTCTGTGATCTTCCATAGGTTTATTCTCCACCTTGGTGCTGTGACTTGGTGTCCTCTGACTGGTGTTGGTGTCAGAGGTGTTTCTGTACCTTGGCTGGTGCATGAATGCATGGGGAGAGTCCTGAACTCTACAGAAATGATGCTAGCTGTTGGTCACATGCAAATGTGCTTTACCTGTGATTTGTTCCTCTGTTAACCAAAAGTAAACACGAATTTCAATTCTGTGTCTTTACGAGCCATTTTTAGAGGTGAAGGATATTTTCTTTCTAATGTTTCCACGTATTAGATGAAAAAAGTTGTCAAAATTTAGCACACCACTGTTGGGTAGATGTTTTGTTTGTAGCCAAATGCGTTTCCATAAAGTGATGAATTAGTGAAATGCTGTAGTGAGGATCATCATATTGTATTGCCAGAACAATGGGAGATCCATAAAATGATCTGCTTGTAAATAATTTGTGATATCTGCTATGTGCAATGCTACTAAATGAGTCTTATTTTCTGTAATAAAGGCTTTTTTCTTTTAGGGAAAAAAAAGTAGAGAGTTGGATTGTCAAAATATTAAATTACAGAAGAGATTACAAATATAATTTTATTTCTTATCGTTTGGTTTACACTGTTTTATAGTATTTATGGAAAATACAAAGGTATTGTTTATTTTTAAAATAAAAATCTCTCCACCTCTCTAGCATTTTTGTACTTTACGACTATTTTATAGCACGATGAATGTAGAATGGTTGTGCGAGCTTTAAGATGTATATTTTTTTCTTGTAAATATTTTACAGGAAAAATCTTAGTGTAATACATCTTATTTTTGACGTGTGCCATTGACATCACAGAAAGGTCATGAAAAATATTACTAAGCAGCTCAGTGATTTTAGATTTCCTCAAATACAGTACTGGGAGTAGTTTTTTTAAGAAAGTAATGAAATGATTTTTGAATTTCAAAGGTAACTTGGGCATCTTTGAAATAACATTACAGAGTTTCACTGACATGTTTGTCCATCAAAATGATGTATTCTTGAAATAAATACTTTTTAAAAGTGTATTGATCAGAATGAAAATGTTTTGGAGAAAAGAGCTCCTAGTCAGGACAGGTAATTTTTTGCAGAAAAGGTACAGAAAGCATTATCCCAGAATATCTTATTGTTTAGAGAATTTGCATATTATTGCAGTAGTGTCAATCAGTGGAAAAAAGCTGTCCATTTTCAGGTAATTATGTTGTCATCTGATAATGAACCATTTTGGAATTATAAAGAAAATAAAAACAAATTAGAAATTCTTTAGTTATCCGTACTGTTAAATCAATATTACCAATCAAATGACAAGAGCCTGCTTCTTGTAACATCCTACTCCTGCTGAATTCAGAGGGCACAGAATAAATACTTATTAGGAGGTCTTAAAATATAATGAAAAGACAGCGTAAGGAATGGTTTTCTCTCCTGTTGAAGTCTAGGGGAAATTGGAAACCTGGCCAACACTGGAGTTTAGTGCAAGTGGAGTCAGTGCGACTCCAGCAGCGTGTGTGTGTGTGAGCCTACCCATAGCTCATTAAAGGATCAGGGCCTGGCTTAGGAAACTAAATCCTTATCTTAGCAATGTTATGTGCAGTACTTTAAATCAGGAGAACTTTGTTTCTTGGCTGATAAAACAAAGCTTGGATCCAGCTACCTAGGGTTTGATTCTGCATTTCTTGCACATCAAGGAATTTGGCTTTACAGGGAATTTTAAGCTTTGAAAGAAATCCTGGATTAAGCTCCTGCATGATTAAAATTTAAGTGCTGTCAGATTTCTACATATAAAGTAAAAATAAAATAAAAATTCACATTTAAAAAAGTAATACCCACAGTTTCCAGGACCTGAGGCAGACGTGGTGCATTGTAATGGAAATTTCAGTCCCATGTGCCACAGTAACTGCAGCGCAGCAACTTTTTTAAACAGCTATAATGACACTGTTGCTGATGGTGAGGGGAAATATCTCAAACCCTTTCTTTCCTTAATGTGTCTCGCAAAGCTCAAGAGT